>JAKTXJ010000017.1:0-287046 GCA_030582495.1 Suhomyces terraborum | reverse complement strand
CAGTTCAGGCGTTGGGTTTTACCTGCGCAGGTTCGAATCCTGTCTGTGACGATATGTTATATTTTTTCCGTTCCTCTCTATCAAACATGTTCCTGAGACAAGCAACTGTCTCTTTTTGAATAAGGTACACGCTCTTTCCTCTCTCCTAGTCTCTGCTTAGATCTCGAGGTTCAGCCGGACACGGCCCACATTCTTCCATGACACCACTGCGTCATCTCGTTGCAAGGAACAAATTTTGTTCCTCTTTATTCTGCAAAATCAAGTGATATCGGACCGGCCACTCTAGTCTCTGTACCCAATGCCAACTCTACCAGAAATTACATTTCTACCCGTAATTGTATCTCCACCTCGACTGTTTAATCAGTCCAAATCAGTTAGTCGTGTAGCAATGGGTCTAAACTCCGACCCCAGTCTCGGTGACCCCACCAACAATACCTCCACTTCAACATTTCCACCTTTCGAATCCCGCTAACCCCCTTGAGGAGTTCGGGTTCTCCGATTCGCTCGGCCTCTCCGATTCCGACCTTATCCTCGAAACTCCTTCGCTAAGCTCCGGAGATTAGTCATGGGCTTTTGTATGACAGGCCCTCACAAATTTTGGGCCTTAGGGAAAGTCTCGTGACTCACGGTTATTTATCTAACACATATTTTTTGAACAATAGCGGGCCGCCAGTGAGAAGCAATACTTCAACTGAGTAATATTACACAAGAGGTCCTTTGGTCCATAAGTCCACAAGCACACAAAATCATATGTTCATAACTCCCCGACGCCATAAAGTCCCCTCTTGTTAAGAACAGCCCCAGATTTCCTCCAGTCGTGTGTCTCAAGCAACCCATAAACCAACAAATTCTCCGTTTCTACTACCTCCAGTACTCGAACATTGCCACCACTCTATGGACCCAACTCACGATCCCAACTTCTTACCTCCCTCGTTGAATAGGGACATCGAACCCACTGCACCCTCGTCGAAGATCCCAACGAACATGCCCATACAGCCGTATGTTTTGGCCGATATGGGGGACGCTGTGGATGCTCCTCCCCCCCATCCTTCCAGCACCAAAAAAGGTGAGTCCAACGAAGAATACTTGAAGGGTGCTTACCACTCGAAGATCCCCAGAATACACTCGGATCTCGTTGATTCTTCCTCGGACGACGATTTCTTGGGTGCCAACAAACCTCCCCAAGCGTCCACCGCCCAACCCACCACAAACAACATATCGCAAGATCAGGAGGGCCTGAAGCCCCAGAAGCCAATTCTTCCTCCAACCGGACAAGTGAGGTCCACACAGATTGCAGATCTTGAGGAATTGCCTCATGGGATCCAAAGACAGGCCCAAACGCTCGATAAGTACGAATTTCCAACCCATAGATTGGCCACCACCTTACTGGATGATTCCAAGTACCCATTGGTGATTGTGGCTTGTGGCTCATTTTCTCCAATAACTTATTTGCACTTGAGAATGTTTGAGATGGCTTTGGATGCCATCTCCGAACAAACTAGATTTGAAGTGATCGGAGGATATTACTCTCCAGTGTCTTCTAACTACAAGAAGCAAGGTTTGGCCCCTGCTCATCATAGAGTTAGAATGTGCGAATTGGCGTGCGAGCGGACCTCATCCTGGCTCATGGTCGATGCGTGGGAGTCCTTACAGCCCAAATACACTAGAACGGCATTGGTTTTGGACCATTTTAATGAAGAAATCAACATAAAACGAGGTGGTATCAAGACCAAGTCCGGAGAAAGCAGAGGAGTCAAGATCATGTTGCTCGCAGGTGGAGATTTGATTGAATCAATGGGAGAACCTGACGTTTGGGCTGATCAGGATTTACATCATATTTTGGGCAAATATGGATGTCTTATTGTGGAAAGAACAGGATCAGATGTGAGAAGTTTCCTCTTGAGTCATGATGTGATGTATGAGCACCGAAGAAACGTCTTGGTCATCAAACAGCTTATCTATAACGATATATCATCCACGAAAATTCGTTTGTTCATCAGGAGAGGAATGTCAGTACAATATTTATTGCCAAATTCCGTAATACGGTACATTCAACAGAATAAGCTTTACTACGATTCAGAGCCGGTCAAGCAGGTGATGTCAGAGAAGGCCGATTAATTTTCCGATTCTTAAGGGTTCTGATAGGCTCTCACTGGCTCACATTTTCCCTAGCCAATTTAGATTAGATCCGCACTGCCTGGCCAGTGATCTGTGTATTATTTTGGTCTTTTATTCGTGGTTACACTGTCAAGTGCATTAAATATTACCAATGTAATTATTATTGAGACTCCCTTTATTGCAACAGGGGTGACATTTTGGCGAACTGCATCGGCCATGCTATAGAAAGAGTGTTTAATGTATTACCAATCTTATCTTGAAACATCAATACGATTTGCCAAGAGAAGAACGAGCACTTGACAACTTGACAGAATAGATCGTTCTCGCCATGACTAATTGCAACAATTAAATAACCCATACTGCAATACCAAGGAAATATCTAATTTAAGTTACCAAAATTCGCTGGACACAGTGAAGGGATAGAGAAGCATGCATACGTGGAGTTTGGTTCAGGTATAAAAGAAAATTTTGTCCACTTCATTAGATCTCAACTTCTGGAAAGAATTTGTGCAGTGTTGAGTATACTCATATTCGTATCAGCACATCACAATATGAAATTCATTTTTCTGGCACTTGTTTTGATGGTATCATCATTGGTGAAAGCCGATGACATTCCATATCCATATGATTTCAAACCTACCAAATGGGAATCTCATGGCTGGCCAGTGTTGGACAACATTGTGCAGTTTCCTTACAGAAACAACGAAGGAAAGACTGTTTTCGACAGCGGCCCCTATATGATTAACTATGGTGATTTTTTGAGATTGAGGTTATTCTCTGGGTTTTACAAGGTAAATGGAATGTGGATTGTTTATGGAGCAACACAATTATCTCAAACCCTCACGATTAGTAAGGACTACCACGACGTTCTTGAGGGATATAACGGATATGAATTCAAGAGCGAGACGGAATTAAAGAATTGGATACCTAAACTGGACGGTTTTCGGCATGGTCCTACGGAAAAGGGATATGACTATGACGATATCGTGTTATGGGTGACTGATTACTTTACGAGATCAGTTAACGAGAGAGGTAACCTAATCACTCTAGACAAGGCTCGGGTGGTATTTGGCGAATTACTTCCCGAGAACAAGTATGGGAATTTCAAGGGTTGTGTCGTGGAGGGAGAAAAATGTGCAAACCTGTTTGATTGTATGGATGCGAGACTGACGAGACTTATCGGGTGTGCTTGTGTTGGTGCCTATTGTTACACTACGAAGGATTCATGTGGTCAGGAGTGTGACACCTTCCATAGTATCCCCCAACAGTGCAGGTGTTTGCAGAAGCATGATGAGTTGTAGCGGTAGGGGGAAGCAGAGTTGAATTTGCTCAGGTGATACAATAGACGAATAGAATCAATGAATGATCAGATTGAATATATGTTTGAAGAGCGAGAGTAGCTGACTGGACGAGGAAAATCGATAGAATTCAATGAAGTCTTTGAAAGTGCAAAGATGAATAGAAAAAGAGAGAGACCAATATGTGATATAGTGGTACCAAGGGTTCTGCAAACTGGCCTGGATTCTTGCACAGTTCATTCAAGAAGCAGTGGTATAAGGTGCCAATTCTAAAACACTCGCAAAGTAGAATATAATTCTGAGAAGTGTCTGTAGATTACTCCGGTTTTTCAAACAGGATATATAAACTCATACAAAATGTTTTCATGCAACTCAGCACATTGTGGTCTAAGTTCTAACATGACACCATCTACATATGTATGTTTCTGAATCGGATATTAGAATATGTGTCTGAAATTATCACCATATTGAACGGTTGCGAACAGTCATTTAAAGCAGTTCCAAGCTCTTGATATGCTGCGTTTGATTACCACACCCATATCATCTCACATGACCTATCAATCATACTACGCAAGTGCAATCACTCCAAGTTCAATTCTTACTTCCTTTATAGCTTGAGAGGGACGGTTTTCCAAACTCATAGCCAAGTCCGATGAGATTTTTAGCAGCAATTCGCAGCATTAATATTATGCGATCAGAAAGTGGAGTTCTTCCATAAATAGCACCGTAAATTTATGTCAACGTCATTGTGTCATGTTGACGAAATCCACAGTATGGCGTATTGTCTACACTACTTGAATTGGTCTCTTTTTTCTACAGATAGCTTGTTTATCGTGTTATTTATCATTCGAAATGCATTACCATTCTTGAGCTTTGAGTCCATACACAGATTTCTTCGCACCCTTGATTGGCTTGATTAATTTGGAACCTCCTTCCAAGAACGAGAATCTGATTCTTCTCTTGGCCTCGTATTCGACAATGTGTTCTTCCTTTTGCAAAGTCAAGCCAATGTCGTCAAGACCATTGACCAAGCAATGCTTTCTGAACTGCTCAATGTCGAAGTTATCCACCAAAACCTCGTCAGTCTCACCGTGTCTGATCTGTTGGTTTGGTAAATCCACAGTCAATGGCTTGCCTGCAGTAACAACCGGGTGCAACTTCTCCAAGATCACTTCCTGAGGAATTCTGATTGGTAACAACCCGTTCTTACACGAGTTGTTGTAGAAGATGTCACCGAACGATGGGGCAATCATACACTTGATTCCGAAATCCTTCAATGCCCATGGTGCGTGCTCTCTGGAAGAACCACAACCGAAGTTGTCACCAGTGACCAACAAAATTTCGGCATTACGGTTCTGACCCACATTCAACACGAAGTCGGTCTCGACGTCCTTTCCGGTGGCTGGATCCTTAGTGAATCTTGCCTCGTAGAACAATCCATTCTTCAACCCAGTACGCTTGATAGTCTTCAAGAACTGCTTGGGAATGATGGCATCGGTGTCGACATTGGCCTTGTCCAAAAGGGCGGTGATACCGGTCAAGACGGTGAATTTGTCCATTCCACCGACCGAGGAATCCACCTTGGCCTTCTTGGTTTCTGGTCCCTTGGGAATGTCGTTGATTTGCTCGTCCTGCGTGCTTGCAGAGTCGTCCATAGGCTGTTTCTCGTGCTCGTACACGGCATCTTGCAAGGCCTGGTCCTCCTCCGAATCGATGGAGACGGCTGGCTCGTCGGTGTTGTCGTAGTCGAACTCACGAATGTCGGTGAAATGGCCCTTGATGGCAGCAGCAGCAGCCATGGCAGGCGACATCAAGTGGGTTCTGGATTTGGCACCTTGACGGCCCTCGAAGTTTCTGTTGGAAGTGGATGCGCACCTTTCTTCAGGGTCCAAGATGTCGGGGTTCATACCCAAACACATGGAGCAACCAGCCTCTCTCCAGGAAAAGCCGGCAGCCTCGAAGATTTTGTCCAAGCCCTCCTTTTCAGCCTGTCTCTTAATTAACCCGGAACCGGGCACAATCAAAACCAATTTCACGTTGTCAGCCTTCTTGTGGCCTTTGGCAACTTTGGCCGCGGCCCTCAAGTCCTCAATACGCGCATTGGTGCACGAACCAATAAAAGCCTTGTCGATTTTAATGTCTTTCAAAGGAGTGTTAGGAGCTAAGCCTTGGTACTCCAAAGCCCTTTCCATTCCACTCTTCTTGATAGGGTCGGACACCTTGGCAGGGTCGGGAACGCTTGCAGTAATGGGCAAGGCATCTTGGGGCGAGTTACCCCAAGTGATGGTGGGCACAATGTCGGAGGCAGGGATTTTGATATCGTAGTCGAAGTGCGCACCGGCATCAGAGTGGAGGGTCTTCCAGTAGGCAAGGGCCTTGTCCCATTCGGCACCCTTAGGAGCCAATGGTCTGCCCTTGATGTAGTCGAAGGTGGTCTGGTCGGGTTTGATCATACCCGCACGGGCACCGGCCTCAATGGCCATGTTACAGATGGACATTCTGGCTTCCATCGATAAGTTCTCAATGGCCTTACCAGCAAACTCAATCACACTACCGGTACCACCGGCGGTACCAATGACTCCGATCACATGTAACACCAAATCCTTGGACGTGATGCCTTCGGACAAGTCACCCTCAACGGAGATTCTCATGTTCTTGGACTTGGCCTGAATGATGGTCTGAGTGGCCAAAACGTGCTCCACCTCCGAGGTACCAATACCGAAAGCCAACGCTCCGAAGGCACCATGAGTAGAGGTGTGGGAGTCTCCACACACCACGGTGGTACCGGGTAATGTGAACCCTTGTTCGGGCCCCACAATGTGCACAATTCCTTGTCTGGTGTCGTCCATTCCGAAGTAGGTGATGTCGAAATTCTTGACATTCTGCTCCAAGGTCTCCACCTGTAATCTGGAGTCATCTTGCTCGATGAAGCTGCTGACATCGGTGAAGTTTTCTCTCGACACCGTGGGGATGTTGTGGTCGACGGTGGCCAATGTGCAATCGGTTCTTCTGACCGATCTACCAGCATTGGTCAAACCCTCGAATGCTTGCGGTGAGGTGACTTCGTGCACCAAATGGCGATCGATGTATAATAAGTAGGACCCTGATTCGTCCTTGTGAACGATATGGTCCTCAAAGACCTTGTCGTATAAAGTTCTTGCCTTAGCAACCATGGTCAATTAACTTGCGTTAGGGATTGATGGAGATGAAACGGACAGAGGAAGTTGGGGTATTTATATCAAGGGCTGAAAAGTTCCAAAATGTACTTTTAAGCGAGTACCCGGTACCGCAGAGCAAACGGAGCGGTACCGGGGCGGTACCGGCGGCGGTGCGGGCCAATTGTGACAGAAAGATTACTCATAGGGTCACACGCTGTGGGGAAGAGTTGTGGGTTGCACACGACACGAACATTCGAGAAGGGACATCGTCACGTGCCATCACACGTGACCAATTTACATCATAACAAACACGTGAGTATGCACGTGACCACACACACAACGATGTCTGTTCAAGAACAGAACGGAGTACCCTCCAATCACAGCAAACAACCACCACACGGCTATCAATGCTTCCACCTGGCAGTCGTCGCTCGAAAATAAGGCCTCCCAGAAAGTCTTTGGTCTCTTCAAGCTCGGATTACTCGTCGGAATCAGCTGCTGAGTTCGATAAGTCGTGGGCCATCTTATCAAATGCAATCACCCAGATCCAACAGAAAAACGTGTCGAATCTTTCGTATGAGCAACTTTATCGTAAGGCGTACGTTTTGGTGCTAAGAAAGTTTGGTGCCAAATTATACGACAACGTTTCTGAGCTTGTTACGGAGCATTTACTCAAGAGAAGAGAATACTTGTTATCCATCAATGATGGTGCAGAAGAATTCATGAAATCCATTCTTTTGGAGTGGAACGAGCATTTACAAGCGATGAAATTTATCAGCGATGTATTGATGTACCTTAACCGAGTATACGTTAAAGAAAATAAGAAGTTACTCATCTACGATCTCGGGATTCAACTTTTCAAAGACCATATCATAAAGCACGGGGACAACGAGGTCGGACAAAAAATTATCGACATTATTATTCACGAAATCACTAGGAGCAGAAATGGCGATGTGATCACTACAAATATGTACATTTCCAAGTTGATCAACATGCTTCAATTGTTGATTGAGACAGGAAGCTCTGATTTGCATTATGGAGAATCCTACTATCAGAGTGTTTTTGAACCTGCTTTCTTGAGAAGCTCAGAGCAATTCTTTTTCAAGCTCTCGCAAGAGTATGTAAATTATTCCAAGGGTACCAAGTACTTAGTCGAAGCTTGTCAGTTCATTAAAGATGAAGAGAACAGAATCAATTTTTATCTTCCAGCATCCACATATCCTAAATTAATAGATTTGATGAATAACATCATCATCAAAGACAAAATTGATCAAATCGTTTCATTACCGATGGAATATCAAGGTCTCACATACTGGTTAATGCCTGTGATTAATAATGTTCTTCAAGAAGCAAACCAACTGCATATGATCAATGAACTCAAGATGTTGTATGAGTTAATCGGAAGAATTGATGAAGATTATGAGTTATTAAGAATGAGATTGAAAGAAATAATCATTAGTCAAGGCTCTACGATTCCAGATTTTGTTAGAAATTCGATAGCAGCAGCCAATTCGGGCACTAAAAAAGGAAGTAATCCTACAGCGTTTGCAACTAAATGGATTGACACAATATTGGAGTATCAATTACAAATCATGAGCGTGTTGAAATCCTCATTTAATCTGAATCCGCTCTTGGAAGCAACGATTAATCATGCGATGAAGGATTTCATCAACGAAGTAGGTGGGGGAGGTGTATCAAAGAAGTCAGCAGCATCGAAAATTGATGCATCTGAGATGTTGTCAATTTACATGGATTATCATATCAAGCAGTTTAGTAAAGCAGTTCCGTCAAAAGATGGATCCACTGGTTCTCCTGACAATTCAGATGAGCTCATCAGCAAGTCTATCTTATTCTTGAGGTTTATCAAAGATAAAGACTCGTTTGAAGCCAACTACGCCAATCATTTTGCCAAAAGATTCTTAAATAGCAAGGGAAACTCTCAAGTTATTACTTCCAACAATAAGCTTGGGGTAGATTTGGAAGAATTAGTCATTTCAAAATTAGCCGAAGAAATGGGGGCATCATCTTTGAATAAAGTATTGAAGATGAATAAGGATATTAAACTCTCTCGAGACATTACCAATGACTGGAAGAAGTTTATCATGAAATCGCAAAAGAAGGGATTCATTGAGCTTGACTTAAAAATTTGTAATGTTACGGATTGGCCAAAGTCAATGACCAAGGACTACAAATCGTTCACCAATCCAGCAGAAAATGAACAAACCTTGATATGGTCAAGACAACTTCGTCCTACTATAAAAGAATTCGAAGAATATTGGTTTGCAGGCAAGAAAAACCATAACAAGTCTCTATACTGGAGTCCGAAATTCGGATCGATGGACTTCAGAATCACATATCCAAGCAGAACTTACGAATTCAACATGCCCACGTATGCTGGATTAATTATGTTATTGTTTGCACCTCAAAGCTCAGATCCCGACGTACTGGCCTTTGATGAGAAAAAGCAACTTACCTATATGGAGATCAAGGAGCTAACAGGAATTCCTGAGGCTGATCTCAAAAGACACTTACAATCCATTGCTGTTGCACCTAGACTGAGATTGTTAATCAAGATACCCATGTCCAAAGAAGTGGACTCATCAGATGTATTCAAGTTGAATGAAAAATTCAAATCACCGTCAATCAAAGTCAAGGTATTGACGGTCTCTGCATCATCAAGCTCGAAGGAGAAAGCACAAAAGACAATACAAGAGGAAGAGGCCGAGGAAGTGAAATACAATATCATGGAGGGCCGAAAGCACGAAGTCAATGCTGCTATTGTGCGTATTATGAAATCGAGACATTCCTTACAGCATAATGAGCTCTTTGCAGAGTTGGTGAAACAACTCGCAAGTCGTTTCCTGCCTCTGGTTCCATTGATCAAACAAAGGATAGAGGACCTCATTGAGAAGGAATACTTGAAGAGAGACGAAGAAAATAGGAATGTCTATCACTACATTGCATAGTTAATGAAAGTCAAGACCTATACTCTATGTAATTACGAAGTCGTGACAAATGAGAGATCACAAAACTTGTATGTATTGCAAGTGTAGTTTTGAAGTTCTACAGTAAGTGGAATTTCAAATGAGTAACGAGAAATGAATTTCATAGGGCTGAAGTCTACTTTTGCGCTTTTATAAGCCTTCTAGAATCATTAATATTAAATATGAAGTGCACATCGATTATGCCAAAATAATTTTGAGAATTCCTTAAATGTGCATGAACTCAATATAGAGAGCAATTCACCCATTCAAGGCCATTCTTCCGCTCGTACGAGGTATCTTCATACGGTGCTGGATAATATTCACATGAAATTTAGTATTTTCTCTCTTCACATACCCAAAACCCATACTTGCAATAGATCCACCATTATATGCAGTACATAACAAACTACTATCAAGCGATTCTCAATTCTCTCTGAACTACACAAACAATATATCAACCTAATATTCAACAACGAGAATGTCAGCCAATGACATCTTAGATGTGTTGAACATCCAGAGAGATGAGCTGAAACAGCCTCTAAAGAAAAAGCTCAAGACCTCAGCGGATCCTAACCCCAGAGGTGGGATGGCCAGAGAACTTTATAATTTGATTGGTCCTAATACCCCCCCAGTGAATCTTTCCTCTTTATCATATAACAGCAACACTAAGGACAAATTTAAGTCGAAGCCCTCTCCATGGACTAACATCGCGTTCAAGCCAAGTGAAGGGCTGAAAGTCACGTTGCATCATTGGGCTAAAGGTTCAAAGGAATTGTTGAATTCCGAGGAGGAACAAAAGAAGCCATATCCATTTGAAAAGTTCAATGTTCAGTTAGATATTCCTGAGTTGGTGGATGAAGAGAAGTTTGAGACTTTCATGGAAGAGATAGAAGAGCAGGAAAGACAGATCAGAGCAGCTCAATATCAAAGACGCAAAGAGAGAGAGGAAGCTAAGATGAGAGAAAGGGAAGACAAAGAAAAGGAAAAGGAGAAGGAAACAGAGAAAGAGCAGGAAAAGGGAAGCAATAAAGAGACGAAGAAGGAAAATGGAGACAATAGTTCCATTAATAAAGATGGTGAAAAGACCACCGAAAATGATAAAGATGAAGATGGCCTGAAGAAAAATTCCGAAAATAAAGAGAAAGATGAATTAGAAGAACAGGAAAAGGAATTCCAAGAGAGAAAATGGACTTATGAGGAAACGAAATATCTTTTTGACCTTTGTTCTGCCTTTGAATTAAAATGGCCAATTATTCACGATAGATATACTTGGAAGATTGAGAGAACGGTAGAGGACTTGAAAGAACAATTTTATCGGATATGTGTAAGAATTTACGAGTCTCAAGAGAATTCAAACCCTTCTTTGATAGAGTCGTTGAAGGTCTTTTCCAAATCCAGAGAGATTGAAAGGAAAAATTACCTTGAAAATTTGTTGAAGAGGACCCCCGCAGAGATTGCCGAGGAAGAATCCTTGGTCATAGAAGCTAGAAGGTTTGAGCTTGCAGCCAAGAAGATGCTTATTGAGAGATCTAATCTCCTTACTTTATTAGACTCTCCTCAAACAACACAACCAATCCAACAATACCAATCCTCCCAAGGCTTGACCAACTTATACAACAACTTGATGATTATTGATAAACATCAGAAGAAAAGACAAATGCAACAACACCAGAATAGGTCCATTGGTTCACTGCAAGATCCTGTTCCACCTTCAATACCCAGTGCTGCTTCATCCTCGTTCAAGAAGGACAGATCTTTCCAGACTCATTTACAGCAGTATTTATCTGGATTACTCAAACAGAATCAAATCGTCAATCCAAGTGTAAAGCAAGAAGCGAATGCAGTCCAACAAATGTTAGCTAAAAGATTGACACAAAAGGAAGAGGAAGCATATGGTCTTCATTTCCATGGCACAGAAAAGCTTACACCTGGTGTGCTTTTAAGATCGGCTCAAAAGTTACCAGGCTTGCAGCAGAAGCAGTCCGTTTTGAAGTCCGTTAACTCTGTCTTACAAGAGTTGGATATCCCAACCGCCGGCGGAACAAGCTGGAAACCTGTGATGCCGACAAGAAAGACCATGGCTAAGTATGATGAGTTAATAAGGTCAGTGGTAACACTTTTGGATGTGAAAAAAGGAAAAGATAAACTTGAAGCAGAAATAAGACTCATTAAGAGCCAAAGAGGTTTACAATAAGACTTCGAAATGTTAATGTATTATATTATTAATTGTATATTATGCTGTCGTAAAAAATGCTGTCGTAAGTTAGGATTTCTGATGGCGCATTTAGCCTTAGAATTCCAATGCAAATGGTAAACATGCTTGTTCAGAGTTGAGGTTTTTGTTGTGCCTCAAGTGCTCCACAAATTCATTTACTTCTTCTTGAACATCTATAAGAATTTGGTCATCAATTTGGGCATCTCCAACGTTGGGTTCTTCTCGCAAGTCTTGAATATCAAAAAGGACAAACCGTTTGAAATATCGGATATCTTGTGATTGGGTGAAATTCGAGCTCATTACCTGCTGGATTAAATTCATAATGTCATGTTTGTCTTTATATCCATCAAAAAGGACCAAAGAAAATTTGAGTGTCTTTGCTATGGAAGCCAAACTTTTCATTCGATGTAGTTGATTCATGTTGCTATCGAATCTCACCTTCAAATTAGAAATATCCACTAATATCCTAAGAAAGTCCATGAAACTGGAATTAATGATCTTGAATTTGTATAGCCTTAGATTCAGTTCAAAAAAATCCAACAAATAGCTCAAAAACTTCCATCTGTCTTGGCTTAATTCTAAAGATCTTGCGTAAATACTCACAAGGTGATAGATCATATCAACACCTTCATCAAACGTAAGATTCATAAATACAGTGGAGATATCCTTTCCGTAATGGACCAAATTTGAAAGTTCCTTATTCAATGTGATTAATCTATCTTTCAAGGGTAAGGACAACCACTCATATTTGTCTAGCTCATCTTGTGGAATACTCAATTTGGATGCAAGACTTTTTAATAAAGGATTGTGTCTAACAATTTCTCCACAATTCTTTTGAATCGCTTTGATGGTACGAATGCAATACTCCTTGTACCAAACCGAAGAGAAATACTTGTCATATTCATCGTTCAATGATTTCAAAAATTCTTCAAGATATATTCCCTTCGTGACCAGTGGTAACTTAACTTTTACTAAGTTGGTTAACATATTGAGGACTATCCTCGATCTTAAATTCAGTAAATGGAATGAGTCAACTTCCTCAGGAATGTATTTCTTCTGAAAAAGTATCAAGGGATTTCCAAGCAGATTCAATTGGTTCATCAATCTGCAATGATACTTGGAAGGAGAGTATGCACCCAAGCTTTGGAAAAGCCCTATGATGATATCGTCCATAAACGGTTCAGGAGATGTGTGCAGAATCAAAAGGGTGTAGAAGTATAGCTTGAATTTTTCTCTCAGTTTCGAGTTTCCAAGGTAAGGAAAAATCTGGAGCACAATCTTGTTCCAATTTACTTGAGGCACTAAGGAGTTCAGTTTCGTCCACACTTCGAAATAAAGTTCAACTAATGACTCTATTTTTGTTTCTTCAACTAAATTTGGAAGTGGAAGCCTAGTCATTAACTTATGAAGCAAAAGAAAAGACTTATTTCCCACTGAAACTAAACTCTCAATTTGACTTTTGTCTAGAGTTAGACTCCCATGTAGTTTATTTAGACATTTATGGATAAGGATGTGTAGTGGCGACGATAACCTATCGGTGATGTCTTCATTAATCTTGTCGTAAAGTTTTAACACCTGGAAAACATACTTCTCACCTAAGTCAATAAACTTTTTAAATTCACTCATAATCGAATTCCATAAAGTTTGTACTTTTCCTATCCGCTTATAATTCACTATTAAGGAATTGAGCAAACTTTCAAAGCATTGAATTGCTATGTTGGAACCTCTAGAAATGGTTATCTCACAATGACAAACCAAGCTATTGATAATAAATTCTATCATCTCCACGTCAATACAGTCTTTCATTCGTTGAACTAAATCAAGAAGTTGATTTTTCAAATCTAATTCAGATAATTGTACCAATAAGAGTATGAAATTCATCCTGTTTATAAACATGGTTTGGTGTTTTCTATCTGATTGATATGAAAAGTGACTCGAGGTGATAAACTTTGTTACCAACCGTTTTTTGTTCGTCTCAGGAGGCAAATCAGAGAAGTAACTGTAAAGGAAAAACATAAATTTGTCGAAGAAACTATCGTAAGGAATATCATGACGCGTTCTGATAATTCCTATTGCTTGGGGAATTGTCCATTCATCTTCGAAATTCGAAAATTTTCTTGCTGTTATACTTGTGTACAATTTTATGATCATCGATTCTTCGATTGGCCACTTGAGAACCTGATTAAGATTAACCATCGTTTCAACAATTCTTTCATGAGATCCTGAATTCTCGTCAGAAGTAAGGTAATCAAATAATTTTTTGAAAGGTAACCAACCAGTTACTTTTGATGCGGATACAAATGCCAAATTTGAAAGCATTTCGAGCAAGATCTCAAAATCCACAACATTAACAACACTGTCCAAATTTCTCGCAATTGATGGCCAGAAATCATTCTTTAACGTTAAAATGGTTTCGACAATTTTGTACGACTCTTCCTCTTTTAAATTTCTTGAGGAATCTGAATTAAATCTGAAGTATAAAATCCAATACTTCGATGCAACAAATTGAGTACTTTCTACTAAAGATGAGCTCTTGGTATTTGTTAGTCTGGATTTCTCTTCCATAATTTCCAATGTGAAGAGAAATAGAAGAAACCACGGATAGAACAAAAGGGCTAGTTTTCCAGTATCTGGTTCGTTTGCTTGAAGTAACAATACGAAACAATGATTCAATAGTTTTAGCTGTTTTGATGAATTCAGAGCGTCTTGAACAATCAATGTCCACTCGATCATTCCCTTGAGAGCTGAATATATTTCTTCTTGTCTGCCAATTTCCTTCCATGATTGTGGATCTTTTAATTCCTTAATGACTAGAACAAGTAGCTTTTCCAAATTAATTCTGGACACCTCTTCGTCAATTGTTGTGAAACTGAACTTTTGCCCAAAGGCTGAAATGTGAATATCACTTTTGTTTAGATCATAGGTTTTTCCGTTGGAAATCTCGCCTATTTGCTTAATATTAATATTGGAAAGAAGAAATTCATTAGGGAAACGTTCTGGTGAATAATTTTGAACGTAATGGATGGGTCTGTAGTATTGTTTAGGTTTCACAAAATGTCTTTCACTTTCTGCTTCAAATACTGTTGTAAATTGCACTGGAGTCCTCAGGAATTGGTATTGCAGTTTCAATAAATATTTTGGATTATTGGTTACTTTGTTAGTGGATTCTTCGTTTTTTGAATTATTGAGGGATTCGCCTTTGAGATTAGGCTTCGATTTCTTGGGCCCTTTCAATGGTTTTGTTCTCAATGTTCCATTAGATGGAATGCGCTTAGTATTACTTCTAGTACCCCCATGTGATTTTTTAACTTGTCTATTTCGATTTGAGGTCTGGATACTTTGATTTGGTTCGCCAGTAGAATAAGACTGTTTTATCCCATGAATGGAGGGAATCGGTAGTTTCTTTCTTTTTTCTGGGTTTTTTGACATATGTGATAGTTTGTGATCAGGAAAGTATAACGATGATTGTATGTTCTCTTTATTACGAATGTCTATCTCGCTTGCTTTGGCAAATAATTTTGAGTTTCCTGAACCTTTTGTAGAATTGGACTTCTTTCTTGAATTATTTCTTTTGATGTAGGACCGCACTGCTAACATTGGGTTGATTTGGTCGCTCTCTTCAACAGAGCTATCCAGATGAATTTCTTCGACGCTAGTGGAACGTATTTCATTATTAGGATTTTGAAAGAGGTTATCGAAATAGCGATCGTTTATAGTCTCATTTTCAGACTCCGAACTATCTGTAAGTATTCCAAATGTGTCAATGCTTTTCAAAGGTGTATCAAAATCAGACATGTTTTCATGTGACGTATCAATTCTGCGATAAAATTGACTATCTACTTCTTGCTCTAAAGTATCGTCAACAAAATCATAAACTTCTTTGGGATTATTTCTTTTCACCGGAGTGTTTTTTCTAATTGCTAGACCTTTTCTCTGATCTGAGTAACGTTGTAATTTCTGAGCCCTATCAATATTCTTCATAGGAGCTCTCCGAAGTAATGGGTTATGCTCAACATCGCCATCGAGATCGAGATCTGAGTAGGTGTTGTATGATATCTGTCCATACTCTTGCTCATCCTGAGAAACGCCCAGATCGATACTTGAATCATCACTTATGTCGTTTAATGCTTGACTAGCGTCAACAAATGGCACTGACTGGGAGTTAGGTACTTCCTCTTCTGCTTCCTCTTCCCTTTCTTTGGCTCGGGCAGCTTCCGATTGTTTACCTAGAATAATGTAAAAATTTTTGGACCGATACTTCTCATCTTTTGGGTTTGCTTCTTTTAATTTCCGATAAGAAAAGTTAAGGTACTTGACAATCAGCTCAAAATCTTGGTTTTCATTATATAGCTCATTGAGATAGTTCACGCTTGAAAGCCCGAGGTAATGTGCTTGGTCTGCTAAGTACGGATGGGTACTAGCGAAATTTCTCTTTCTTAAACCTCGCCTAGAGGATACCGATTCGTAGTTTCTTGAGTCGAGATAAATCTTTAAGTTATTGTTGTTTTCAAAGTCATTTTCATGGTCATGATCGTGTTCATGCTCGACCTCATGGCGATTAGGGTGATTTTCGCCATCATTGGAGTGGTTTTCGATGCTGTTGTAGAGGATCTCATGGGACTGTTGTGAGGATTCTACCTCCTGAGAAGCACTTGTTCGGCTGTTGACGTTTGGAATAATGGGCTGATTCTCGTTATCTGAAGACCCGTGATCCATAGCCAAATTGAATAGGTCATTGAATGTTTCTGAATGATTTGGAATGGTGGATTGCAACGCGAGTGTTTGGAGATGATGGTCGGTCTGTTGGCGGCGCTGAGAATTGAGACGGCCCAAGGCCGATTCTACCCTCAGAGGCGATATCATTGAAGTATCGAGGAGCATGTTATTGTCATCTTCGGAGTCTGACACATACTCCTGGGACATTTTGGTTCCCTGGTAAGTAGCATCAACTGACGCGTTTATTATGATGCCCGTTGGTAGTACAGGTTAGCACTACATAACCTGCACCTGAGGACAATGCTTGTGGGTGCATACACCAGAGATCCATATAAACACAGGCCATGAGTGATTTAAGTAATATTAAGAGCATAGGAAAGAAGATCTATCAGAATATCGAGGGACTAAGAAACTAACAATGTTTGCAGATTGTTAGGTTTCATTTCATTAGTCCGTAATCAACGATGAGTGTAGTGCTTGATCATTCGCACTATGTCAATTCGCAACAAGTGGTTCAACTAATCGAATGGGACAGAGTGCAAATTAGTTGGCCACATGAAATAGCAATGGAACCATGGGATCAGAATACAAGCAATTATGGGGCTTCAATCCCGTCGTGAATGGAATGAAGAATGGAGTGACAGCATTGCGTGTCAGAGAGAAGCTAGGCTTTTGGTGTCCCTACGCTCGTTTCACATCAATGGGTCTAGGACCAGTGGAAGTGAAATTAAGGTTCAAGGACCACGAATGATGGAAAGCTCACTGTCTTATGGCCACCGAGGTATTTCTTTGCAATTCTGGGAGTATCGAAATGGCCCAACGTCCAGTGTGTGTGGTACTTGAGAGGCTGCGAATACGTAATTGGGCCATATTAGCCATAATATCATACTAGCCATACCAGCCATATATGCCAGAAGTGCGTCAAGCTCGCTGACTACGGACGGTTTTGCCCACTGGTGAGCTGATACTTCGAACCTGGGGACATGTGAGAATCCCCCGTAGAAGCTTTCGCTTAAGCACCGAGAAGAAGTTCAGTGAATTCTCCTAGTGGGACAATTTTTCACCTCTCACCACAAGACTACATACTGCAACCGATGAGCGTTGTGTGGTGGTGGGGAACAATATGGAGATTTTTCAGGCTCGATGAGCACAGAGTACAGGAAATCTACTACGCTGTATACATATATTTCAGACACTCAGAACGGTAACACCACTATAGCTACCGCAGCAATCCACAGCAGTGTCTCGTGCCCAACATCCAGCCTCTTCCTAGCGCCACTCCGTCCCTCCCACTAGTGCTGAATGGCTCATACTCACGTACAAAGTCACTTCTGACAGAGCGCAAATTCTCTGCGGCGCGGAATTAAAGTCTAAATCATGGGGTTAGGGGCTCTACTTTGTGAAGATTGACCCTGATGCGATCACCTCCAAGTGCTGTACACACTTTAGCCATAGACAATCTTTTTCTTTCCACTATCGGCACCTCCAGAACCCGTTGCCCTTGTTATCACCATATTCACAGTTGTTCCACAACCACACCCATAGCCAACAATGGTCGAATACTCCAGATTGGACCCCTCTGAGTCTCCCGAACTGGATCCCCTCCCCATCGACTCGCCCTCCCCCAAGTCCAGCTTCCAAACGGAAATTGTGTCGCAACTAACCACCGACAACAACGACGACAGGGTGTCGCCTCCGTGGGGCCCCCACTGGGTGGATGGGATGTATATCGACTCCAAGGACTGGAGGCAGAGCAAGTTGCTCAAGACCCAGATCGTGGCCTCGTACTTGGTGTTCACATTGTTCGGGTTGTCGGATCAAGCCATCGGAACCATGCTCCCCAAATTCCAAGACCATTACAACATCAATGACAAGCAGGTGAGTTTGATCTTCTTGTCCTCAGTCATCGGATACTTCACCATGGGCCTCTTGAGCGACACCAGCCACCAGAAGTTGGGGGTGCGTGGGGTGGTGACGTTGGGGTCCGGCTTCATGACCCTCTCGTTCTTAATAGTGGCCCTCAAGCCTCCGTTCTTCATCCTTCTCTTCTGCTTCGTGATGAGTGGCTTGGGATGCGGAGCGTTGGACGCCTGCTTGAACACCTGGATGGGTGCGTTGGAGGACTCCAACGAGATTCTAGGCATCTTGCATGGATGTTACGGTGTTGGGTGCATGATATCCCCTCCAGTCATCACCTACTTGCTTGGAAAAGAGAACCCCTGGCACTGGAACCAGTACTATCACATCTTGGCGTTGGTGGGCGGCCTGACTCTATTCGTAATGAGTCTTCTTTTCAGGTACGAAACCCCCTCCAAATACAAGTACATGCTCGAATTGAAATATAACAACGATCGCAATCCAGGGATCGAAATGGACTCGTTTGAAAACGAGGACGTCAGTGAATCGACCGGAAGCTACGACGTGAGCGTGTGGGAAACCCTTACAAATAAGCAGGTGATCTTCTTCGCTACCATTCTTTGTATATATGTTGGGGACGAAGTTGCATTTGGTGCGTGGATGATCACTTTCTTGACCAGAATCCAGAAATTGGAGTACAAGCTCTCGTCATACATAGCAGCAACATTCTGGAGTGGGTTGACGTTTGGGAGAATCGCTCTCGGGTTTGCTACGTCCAAATATTTCAAAAATGAATTACGTGCCAATTTTGCCTACATTCTTGGATCTTTCGTTGGAACTTTGGTGTTTTGGATATTTGCTTTCTCCAATATCATTCCGTTGATATTTTTGATTGTTTTCGTCACAGGAATGGCAATTGGGCCCATTTTCCCTACTACAATAGTCTGCGCCATCAATGTGCTTCCAGCCAAGTTCCAAACTGCTGGTGTTGGATTCATTTGTGCATTCGGTGGAGGTGGAGCTGCAATCTTGCCATTTTTTGTGGGGTTGATCGCGGACTCCAGTGATGCTGGCCTCACTGCATATCCGTTGATCGTCACTGTGGTATTTGCCATCTTATTGTCGATGTGGGTGATAGTCATGTCCACCTACTCCAAAAGTTACGGTGCCAAGTTGAAGTGAAGGTGAAAAATAGATTTTCAAGCGAATAAAATAGAATAATGTCCACATATTCCACACTAATTACATAGAATAATAATATTCCTATTCACCAGTGAATATGTAGAATTTAGGTTCATCGATTATGATTAGGTAGCTACAGATATAGTGATTTTCATTGGACTTTAAAAAAACCTCCAAAGAGGATAGGGATTGATGGTAGTCTTACACGGCAACTTTTTATAATGCAAGCGTTTTCAATTATAATACAGTAATATGGATTATAATACAATCAGTGTCAAGTTCTAAGAAGCTCTTATTTGGAGCACATTGTGTTCTTCGTGTTAATAAATAAGATACTAAGAATTATCTGGAGATAATAAATAGACAGCAGCAGTAATATGGTATTCTGTTGCAATAAGGAGCTGAAACTCTAATAGGGTCATAACACTTTAGCAATGCGTAGGAATGTGATAAAGTGCTAAGGATGTGATAACGTGATTAGAATAATGTGGTGAATATTATTGCTAAAGATGTAACTAGAATCTGGTGATATCATCGTACCACTAACATCATCAATATGGACATCCTAAAACTTGACCTATTGATTTTGAGCAAGCCATTCTTCGCTGGTGAACCCCTTCTGCGTGAACGCGTGAATTGCAGCGATTTCGTCCTTCAAAGATGAGTTGACCAAACGATGTCTTTGTAATTTGTTTTTCCCCTTGAACACATCGGACACTATCACCACAGCAAAGGCCTGACCACATCCTCCAGACATGTCCTCCACTTGAACCAAAGAAGCTTGGAGCCTTTCTTGGATGATATGCTTCAACGAATCTGCAGTCAACGACATTCCAAGAAGAGTGTGTCCCAAACGTTGGAGGTGTGGATGTGAGGATTTGATGTTGAGGCGAAAATCACCACCAAGTTGGTGATCAAGTCTTCGCTTACATAAGCACACTATTAATGTAGTTATTACATATTAATACACAGTCGAAGCTATTCGACACGAGACGTTTCGCCGTGGGACTCAGTCAACACCTTGGAGTGGCCCTTGGAGATGGTGTTTGTGTGGACCATCTGCTTAGAAAGCTCATCGGGGCCAGTCAAATTCTCATAGTTGCGGAACACATTTTGATTTTCCTTCATCTCTTTATCGATTCTTTGCATGATTTCTTTGGTGTTGAGAGATTCGGCCTTGGGGCCACCAAACTCACACTTTTCAAAAAGCTGAAGCAAGTCCTCTGGAATCACACTCATTTCTTCGTGCAATTCAATCAACTGGTTCACAACCTCAATGGCAAGGAAATACGTTTCTCCCGATTGGGGTACTGCTTCTTGTCCTGAGGCTTGTTTGGAGAATAAAATATTAGGTGCCACCACCGTAGCCAAGTTATGGATGTCCATCTTGGATCCAGTTTCTTCGTCAATTTCTGCAAACGAAGCGACCCAACTGAAGAAACACAACAACACTTCTACCAAATTCCGATGACTTCTAGGCAACATACAATATACCAACTGGAGAATTCTCTTTCTAATCGATAGATTCTTTTCCGCCTGTGAGGAGATCCACAAATCATAAAGATTGAACGTCAACAAAGGATTTGGTAATTCTCTGAGCCACTTTTTCATCAATGCAGCCAATTGCACAGCGGATTGGGTGCTCAAGTCGGGCGATTTCAAGGGACTCTTGTTGATTTGCTCTGTTAATTCCTTCAAACGTTTGATATTTCCGTTCAAACGGAAAATACCTTCCACAGACATATCCTTCTGCCTCAAGGCATTGATTACATCATCAACAACTATTGGAATACGTAATTTTGATGGTCCAACTCCCAAGTCTGAATCAACACCATATTTTTTGGTCAAATCTTGCAAATCGACACCGAAAACAAGCATGTTCTTATCACGCTTGTCTTGGCCACCAAACTTGAACTTGTCCCAGAAAGTCGGTTGCTTTTTAGTCTGAATCAAGCTCAAAACCTCCTCTTTGACGTATTTATTTCCACTCATATGAATCAAAGCTTCGACTGCAATATGTCTCATCACAAAATGCTCATCTTTAGTAAGCTCAGAGTAATAGGTGTTCTTCTTAGGAGCCAAGTTTGGTGTTGGTGAATTGATGATGGATTCTAATGCATTGGAGGGAGTCACTGTAGGTGAATTGGTTGAAGCCATACCATTGACATTCTTGACGGAATCCATCGGTTTTTGTCTTTGATACAAAGAGTTGTGATGCTTAAAGGCATTCGGGCGTTGGTCTCTAGCTTGTTCTGCTGCAACAATTCTAGGAATGTCATCTAACGTTAATGATTTCTCATTCTTTAACATATCCGACGTCCGATCAAGATGAGCATTCGAAACTTGACGCTGAGGTTCTTCACGAATCTTCAAACCCACTTTGACATTGAAGTGATCATTGTCATTGTGCAGCGCAATGTAAGAAAGATGTGAACCGGAGCTAGCTTTTCTATCATTCGCACCTATGTGTTTTATCATCGAAACATCGGACATTTCCTCAATTAAGCTTTCCTCAGCTGTAATTCCATGATTAATTTCATCTTGTCTTGCTTTATCTGCAATTGGAGCATCAATGATGACAGACTTCCTGGCATTCTTTTTGATAGAGTTAGACAACTTTTGACTTTGTCTTCGAGTACGCATCCTAGTGACATCACTAATCGTCTTTGAATAATTAGTTTCTGTGACAGCAGTTTCAACTACCTCGTTCTTAGAATTTTGTGGTACCTGGGACAATTGTGCATCAGATCTGGTGTCTTCAGCGACATTTTCGAGCAATGCACTCTGAGGAATGAATTGCACCTTCATTACAGCCTGTGATCTTGACAAAGCAATGTGTAGAAGATATATCAACTGAGACAAATCGCTGATTAACTCAAAACCAGGTGAACTATCTGGGTGCTCACAGTTCTTGCAATAGACCAAATTTTCTGATTTTGACAACTTTGAATGAGTAACTTCATCTGCCGGTATTGTTCTCTTACACTGAGTACATTGAAAACATTTTAAATGCCATCTATCATCTTCAAATCTTGCACATGACTTTTCAATACTCTTTGAGCATTGAATACATGCATCGGTTGCTTTTTTCGAAATCTTGACATGATCTCTGATTAATCGTAAGTCATTCTCAGTTTCTTCACCGAGTTTTTTGTTAAACTTTTCAAAATTCAGTACAGCTTTCAAGAATAAATCAGTTGCAGATGTAGTTCCCAATAGCTTGTTTGCTTTTAAAGCGTTATTGAGACCTATTCTGATTAATAACTTGAGGTAGTGAGCGCATCCTGTAATTACTGAAAGCAATTCAGCTGATAAACTGCCTGATGTTGAAATTTGACTAGACTTTCTAAGAATTGCCAAATAACTCATAACCTTTCCAGATAAATTTCTTGGTTCTTTTTTCAACATTTGAAAATACTCCTGCTCCAAGGTTAAAGACGACTCCAGTTCAACATCATGAATCCTGGTATTTTCTCTGGAGATAGCTTTTAAAATTGGGACACAAGTCTGGCTTACTTTGGAAACGTGATCTAATGCCGTGAACAATATTTCGACGTTAATCACCAACTTTACCGTGGCTAAGAGTCCATTACTTTGGTTGCCTGTACATGCATTTAAAAGCATGTCGCTAATGCAAGCTGCTGTAGTTTCTTCATAGCCTGATAATGTCAACCAACATTTCATCACAATATTTTCGATTTGTTGTTCAATTGACAATAAAACTTTTGGATCAAGACCCAAACTATTCGATTTTTCACTGTCATCATCAATAATATTTTTTAATGCTTTGAGATCAGATAAATACTCCATTGGGATTTTATAGGATGATTGTAAACCAACAGAATCTGCAATGACGCACACATTCCAAAATTTATGAACCATGTAACACTCAGGATGCCATTGTTGGTTTCTTCCACCTCTATACAACTCAACAAATTGTTTGACAATTGATGAATGACAACCTTCACAATGTGATGCATAAAGTTTAGAGTAATGAAAGTGGCAATATATACTTCCTTCATGTTCATAGTAACTTTCATCTGATTCAAAGACTCGATGACACACATTACATTTGAAATGCTCCAAATGGAACTTGTGTCCTAATGCTGTGATGTAGGGACCTCTCAATGCACTGTTACAATTATGGCAAATCAAATCCAACTTTTTGAAGTAGTCATACTCACATAGAGGAACTTGCATCATAGTACTGGGGTTTGCTGGATTTTTGATTTCGTATGGAAAGAACTTAGATGCACATGGATTTCCGCACTCATTACATTTGAAACATTCCACATGATAAGCTGAATTCAATGCTCTAACGAATTGACCGGTGATTTCGTTACCACACTTTTGGCAAACTTTTCTGTTCTTCCGCCGCACACTTGATTTACGTGCAGATGTAGTACTTCTTTGTACGGGGGGAACTTGTTCTGTTGGTGCAGGTGGAGTTTGGAAGCTCTTCAGTGTTTGCTGATCTTGTGACCTGATCAGATGATCGAACGGTATTTCAGGACTGGACGTGTTTATCGAATCATCATGATGTTGTGCAATGGGCGATATTGCTATAGAATGACGTTGTTGATATGAGGGAGAAGGAGACTTATCC
Source organism: Suhomyces terraborum (assembly GCA_030582495.1). Taxonomy (NCBI): domain Eukaryota; kingdom Fungi; phylum Ascomycota; class Pichiomycetes; order Serinales; family Debaryomycetaceae; genus Suhomyces; species Suhomyces terraborum. The sequence continues at coordinate 262,912 of JAKTXJ010000017.1, read as the reverse complement.
TGTCTCCATGGAACTTTTTGAGTAGTAACGTCCAAGTGATTTGGACTGTAGGCAGCCTTTGGTTTGGAGGGCATCGGAGGAATCAACGAGGTCCAAGTGGGGGAGTTGGAGGCATTATTCGTGGATGTGTTGTTAAGGAAGTTGAAGTGCAGGTTGTTCAAGTCTTGGTTATGATGAATAGGCTGGAAAATTTGACCGGTGGGGGGAGTTTGTGAATTATGGGAGTGACTTCTGGAATGGGTAAAGAGCCTGGAAGCCGACGGTTTGGCATTCTTGCGCTTCGGGCTGGGTACAAATTGGGGGAACTCGGGAGATCGGGATGATTTGAACGGATTGTTAGAACTCATGGGGTCGTTGGAAACGTCTTGCTTGGACGGGTTAGGACCAATTGCAGGTCCTAGTCCTTGGTGAATTGAGGTGTATGTAGAGGAATCGGGCGACGGGTAGGACTGATTCTGTGCCTTGAAGAGCCTTGGGGGAGCGGCTCGGGCATTGGAGCCACCACTGGCACCCACGCCGTTGTTATTGGAAAACAGCGAGGTGTTGTTATTATGGGGGTGATTCGAGGAAGCGGACATTATGAACCGGCAAAAGAGTGACTAAGTTGGATTTTGTAGACGAAGGGGCCAAGCAGATGGATTCAACCACACGGAACAACACACTGGCGTGGAAGATCGAGGGTCAAATGCTTCGAGGGGCTAGAGGTAAAACACAACAGCCACCAACAAGCAGAAAACACAGGAGCGGTGTAGGAGGAAGGGACGAATCACGACTGAGCGGGTTCTGGCGTAGAACAACGGGCAGCACACGGAGCAGGGGATTCAATGCAAATGTGCAAGTGCCTAACGACGGGGTGGAAACAACACTGTCTAGGGAATAACTGTTTGGATGGTTTGATGTTGTCGCGCTGTAGTGACAAGTGAATGATTTCGTCACACCGATCTTCGAGCGTAGCGTAGAGCGAGAGTCTGGTTGCACGACCTCGAGCTAGCGAGGAGACGGTGCGAATAGGGACGAAATTAGTGGGGCTAGCTGAGGTGTGGGGGAGGACAATCAACACGGTGGTGGGTTTGGAGAAGGAGTAGAGGGGAGAAAGAGGAAACAGGTGAAAGAACGAGGACCCAGAAACGGCAGGAATAAGAGGGCAGAGAAGAGCAGAGTGCACTGGAAGTGGCCAGAACGGGACACACTACGGCAGGAAGCAGAACGGAGCAGACCAGACCACACCGTCCGATTCACCTTCCTTTCCCTTTGGGGAGAGCACACTTTAGCGTAGGTGCATCACCGTGGAGGACACCGAGAGCGCACGCTACGGTGAATGGCTCGACGCAGGTTGTGAGGGTTTGTATGGTTGGTGTCTAGCTAGTGCTACGGTTACGGTACGGCCAGAGTTCGGGTTCGTGTCCAGAGTTAGTCCATAACCGACAATTGTGGGCCCAGTGGTTGTGAATCTGAGGATTCGCACTCAGAGGCCGCTACCACCGCAGGCATTGGTTGGGAGGGAATTATCGTTCAACGCGAGCTATTGTGAAATCAACGGAGGCTAAAGATGAAATCAGAAATCAGCCAAACCCCCAAAATCAGCCGAACCTCGCAAAATCAGCCAAATTGTGTACACTGGGTCTATGTGCTGGTTTCATGTAGTGGTCTCAATGCTAGCTGTGTGGAGTACGTGCTGCTCCACCAGGTCGGTAGATGCAAAGTGTATGGCACGAGACGTGTTCGGCATATGACGTGGTACGGCATAACTGAGGAGGTAAATCTGTTTGCATTTCCTGTAGATCTGGCTGGGGTAAATATTGATACGTTTAATTATAGACTGGGATGAGACGTGAGAGGGAGGGCGAGCAGCTTTTGAAAAATAGAACACCATAAGTCTTCGAAACCGGCGGTGGGAGTCGGGTGACACGACCCCCGGAATGGTTTGGATCCAGACACGGAACTGGTCATCTAGTAGGACATGTCGCAGGCTTGTTTCACGGGGTGTTGAGACTAACTGAGAGAGCTTAGGTCGATCTGCGTATTTATTCTGGTAGAAATTGCCCTGTGTGTTTAGGGGACACATGCGGTGGGAAACTGTTCCCACCGTTGCCTGGGCTCGCCGTACCGCCAGCGAGCCAGCGAGAGTTCTATTTTCTGTGCGACGATCATCAACCGCAAGCTGCTGCTGCCGTCGCTACAACTACCAACAATACAAGCAACAGTGCTACCACAACAACCGCAACGTTTGGGGCCAAGATACTCGAGCAATGGGCGAATAGAGGGCGAAGAGGAAGAATAGCACACGCACCGCATCACATATACGGATAACGTTACGCACACTACGGGTTATTGCCCAGGTTATACCTTAGGCTCTTGCATAGCATTTACCATAGGTTGATTTTTTGATGGTGGTAGCGATGGTGGTGTTTCTTCCTTACCTCCCTAATGACACTTCGCTAGCGAGAGTCTCTAGCGAGTCGCACCGGTCTGCTTCCCCAGAGTTTCTACGCGGACACTCTCTATTGTTAGCGACATTATGCCACCTCTTTCATTCCTCCAAAGCTCTAATTTCATTAGTTCCTCTTTCTCCTGGTCACTGTCTTGTGTCGCTTCGTCTCATTTCCACCTTGTCGTTTCGTCATGTACCGTACGCTATTGTATCTAGATCTCCGTAGTCCTGTCCAGAATCACTTACTTGTTAGATCTTCCTTCACCGCGAGTGCCAATTGGGTGCCTATTGGGTGCCTATTGAGTGTCCATTGAGTGCCTATTTGAGTGCCTATTGAGTGTCCATTGAGTGCCTAGTGAATGCCTATTGGGTGCCTATTGGGTGCCTATTGGGTGTCCATTGGGTGTCTATTGAGTGTCCATTGAGTGCCTATTGGGTGCCTATTGAGTGCCCTATTATCTCTAGCTAATTATAATTAGACGGCACATGACAGGCACTCGCCCACCATTGCACTATAACATTAAGTGTCACGGGTCACCGTGCCACCGTGTATCGTCCAAATGGGGAATTAAAAGCTCTCCCACAACAACACCGCGTCAGGGCTCTTGGAGGTGCTCAATTGGTGAAGATGGGGCCCCAGTAGGGCCTTGCTGGCTTCGGGTGGTGGCCCTGGTGAAACCCGTTAGCGGCCCTGTGATCACATGTGTGCAGTCCGGCCGGAGCAACGCGTTTTGGCACGTGACTTGGCACGTGACAGGAGCTCAGCTGCCGCAACTTGGTGCGGTCACGTGACTTTCCCACCACCGACCAACCACCATGTCTCATTTTTCACCATGCCCGACATGGAATCCTACTAGCGTATACCTAAAGTATGTATAACCAGAATATGCCATAGCTTGGACCATTGTCCCCGATTGGACTAAAACACTTCGACTGGCCTCCAGAATCACAAACTTTTGATCCTTCCTTCCGAAACTCCCCGTCCCGTGGTCGCAGCACCGCAATGTTCGTCCAGTTCTTCAACAACATCATGCGACCGATCTTGTCCGAATTGTGAAGGCCAATGGCCTTCACAAATCCTGGAAATAATGAGGTCAGGACTCAAAAACCACAGACTGATATATCATGCTAGCGAAATTGTCGATCTTGTTCGTGCTTTGGATTTTATTTTATCCCTGATCATTCCCTCCATCCGTCCCCTTCCACCTATTTGTTCGGTGCGTCGATGTTAGTTCTCCTTCTGAATACCTCCATTACGTCCAAAATGTTTGGTGGTCCGGCCCAATTCTCCTCGAATATTGTCTCCACGCCTAGTCTGTTATGATGTCCATTTTGCTCCCAGTTGCAACCACGATTCTAGCTATCGTCACAGTGAAGTCCCATTGCTTGCTATCTAGCTTATACTAACATTCAGTCATGTCTACAGAACAAAAGGTCATTCCAACCACTGCTTCCCAAAACTTGTTGAACGAGAAGTGGGATGTTGTCTTGTCTAACACTCTCATCAAGACCGGATTGGGTTTTGGAGGAGGTGTCTTGGCTTCCATCTTGTTCTTCAAGAGAAGAGCCTTCCCAGTCTGGTTAGGCGTTGGATTTGGTTTGGGTAGAGGCTACTCCGAGGGAGATGCTATTTTCAGATCGACCCACGGTTTGAGAAACGTGAAGGCTTAATTCAATTCATATTTAAACTAGGCTCGGCCTAACAGCATGCCAGGAATGGTGTCAAAATAGACGCATACGACAGAATATGTAGAGAGATTGCAGATTAAATTGCAACAGCGAAGAACCAGTAAGGAGGAGAGTTTCTCAATGTATGGGCGATTACATGGCTAGTTTATTCCCTAGAAAAGCGTTCAAAGGCGATGCTTTTGGTAGATAAGCAAATATGCAATTGAGTAGAGTCGACCAGAATTATTTCAGAGCGGAGTTAAATCACAGAAGACCCGAAAGAAACAAAGAATTACCCGCAAAATACCATGAAAAGGATGTTAATGCAACTTTACCATATCCGGGAAACAGACGTGCAATTTCTGGCCCAATTGTCGTTCTTATCTATTTCACTTGTGCTTTAGTTAAGGTCGCATTTGATACTTAAAGATATGATCATTATTGGCTAGCCAAAATTTATGCCTTCACCACCAATTCAGTCCAGAGAAACGAATAAGATGAGATGTAATTGTGCAGATCTGGTTTCTCCTTTCCAATCACATCATTTAGTACTCAAGCATTTATGGCTCAGAGTGAGTGACAGGAATAAGAATAACCCTACCAAATGGCCCAGATTGGGGTTAAGACTCAGTACTTTATTCATAAGAACAGGACTTCATTAATCGTAAGCTTTGTCTCGTCACTCTCATACCACGAAAAGTAAAAGCTGAGCGTTTCTTCTTGTTGCTTATCGAATATAGTTACCATTGAAATTCCATCCAAATTTCTTCATCTCAACTCCACCACACCCTGTATTCGCACCAAGAACGAATCGCTACCATATATTATCTTTTGTCCATCAACTCATCTCATGAGAGCTACAACAGTGGAAGGATCATGAGTTCACCGGCCATTCTTTCTGGAGATCTCGACCTCTATGAGTTTCTAGGAATTCAACCAGATGCCTCGCATGCAGAAGTACGGTCGCTGTACCGTAGAAAAGCTTTGGAGTACCATCCAGATAAACAATCTGGGGACACTGAGAAATTCAATACTTTGTCAAAGGTATATGAAATCCTCATAGATGACAAGCTCAGATCCGAATACAACGATATCCGAAGGATAAAGAGACTCAAGAATATCGAAAAAGAAAAACTATTGGTCTCTACGAGAAAGTTCCAGGATGAGCTTATCAAGGCGGAAGCTCAGCACCGCTTCAATACAAATCGAACCCTGGAGATGTATGGCTTCGAAACAAAACGGAAATGGACTTCTGATCTTGAATTGCTCAAGGAAGATGGCTTGAAAAGACGTCGTCAACTCGAAAAGCAGCTTAGGAACTCCAATTCCGATACCCCATCTTATAGTCTGTCTCGCTATGTCGCATATGACAAAATACAACTTCCAAAAACTTACATCAAATCTTTGAACAAACCGCAAGAAGCTGCCAGAGAGGTAACAGTACGGTGGAAGCACAGACCCGAGTTAAAAGACATGTTTGACGGTGAAGTGCTTAGGACAATAATGCAGATATTTGGGCCTGTAGAATCCAGTCTGGTGAGATCCAATAATAACTCCAAATCTCGATATGACACCGGTTCGGTCACTTTTGTCAACTCAAGCGATGCAGCAAAAGCAATGGCACATAATTACAAGACCTCGGCTGATTTCTGGAATGGAACCAGTGTCCGTAAATTGGCCAGTTTACTCAGGGAGTGTACTGCGAAATATTCGGACCAAAGTCACAAAAACTCGATATTCAAGTACCAAAGAACTCTGAATCATGCCATAGATTCGGTATTGGACAAATTTGAAAGTCGAATTCTGCATAAATAGGTCTCGTTTAGAGGGTCGAATTAATTACGATGCTACGAATTACTTTTCATGGTGTAAGGCCCGTATCTGACTGGAACTAGTAGACAACGTAGAACCAGCCTTTAAAGAACTATATTTATTATTCGACAAGAACACCAACTTGCTTATGGAGTAAGATGGAAATTCCATGTCGGTCTGTTCGTTCCTATCGGGCGAACAATTAAATTACGGGTATCCCAGTAGTATTAAAATTATGCATTCAATCATCTCTCCATTTGATGAAAACTTCATCTGTTCTAAATCTTTGCGTACACACGGTATTCCACATTTCGTTGGTCTGGCCGGTTCTGTAGCTCAAAAGACCTGCGTGTGCAATCATGATACCATTGTCAATGCAAAATCTCTCATCGGTGGCATAAATTTGTCCGTTCTTTCTATCTTGGATCATGAGTTTCATCATTTCCTGAAGTCTTTCGTTAGATCCGACACCTCCCACGATAAGAACCTGGTTAGAATTGACATGCGCAAGTGCTCTTTCGGTGATTTCCACCAACATAGAGAATAATACTTCCTGCAATGAGAAACACAAGTCTTCCACCGTAATTGGCTCACCAGTCTCCTCATCAACCATACGGTCCTTCCTGTTTGGATCCAAAACTTCCTTGCTTTTTCGTGCAATGGCGTCCAAAATACCAGACATCGACAAGTCCATTCCCTTGACAGTGTATGGGAGATTGACCAAATGCTTTCCCTTTTTGGCCAATTGCTCGATATTGTACCCTGGAGCAGGCTCATTGGGGATCTTCAAGATTCTGGCAAAACGATCCAAACAATTACCAATGGCAATGTCCAAAGTCTCTCCGAAGATTCGGTACCTTTGGTCAGAGTATGCGATAACTTGGGTGTTACCTCCACTAACGTATAACACCACGGGATTGTCAGCACCGGTGATTTCTCTACCCATTTCAATGTGACCAATGCAGTGATTCACACCAATCAACGGAAGATCCCAGAGTTGTGATAATGTTCTGGCGGCGATCACCACGCTTTGTAATGGAGCTCCCATTCCTGGGCCCTGAGTAAAACATATACAGTCGAGATCGGCACCCAGCACTTTGGCGTCCTTGAGAGCCTGTTTGATGATACGAACAACCCAGTTTCTGTGATGTCTGGCAGTATCACGAGGAAGAAACCCTTCTCCTGGAGGTGTGATGTAGGTGTCTCTGACATTGGCCAATACTTCTGCTCTGTTAGAGGACGATAATTGTCCCAAATTCTGCTTGATGACACCAACTCCGAGCTTGTTTGCGGAACCCTCCAAACCGAGGGCAAGGTAGTAGTCTTTGCCAGGCTTGGCATACTGATCAAGGTCCACAGTCATAGCTGAAGATACTGTAGGAGAAGCAGGTCGAGAAGACCATATCATGAGCGATCACGTGACCATTAGTCACGTAGTTAGGACTGGCACATTCTGTTACGTCGTGTAGGTCCTCAGGAGACGTAAGAATACCTTCCAGTTTTTGGAGAAGTCACTAGAGTCTCATAGTATCGACCGCTTCACCACTAGTCGATATTTCTTGCTTTCCCAATCACTGAGCTCCTCGCTGACTTCTCAGTGTAGTGCGTTGCTCATTATTCAATCTATAACATTTACCACTTATTATTCTTTCAGTGAGTGCTCACTTATAGTAGTGAGAATATGAGAATGAAGTTAAATGTCATTTGGTGACACCACTTCTAGTACGAATACACTACAGTCTCTCTATTGTCTTAAGATCCACTTTCCTAGATTCATTATTGTCAATTGAAAAGATCTGATAATAATGTTAATAATAATAGCACACTATAGATTGGGTCGATCCAAGTGGCACCCTATGGCTGTGTCGCACACGACACAATGAGTCTATCAACAAAACATTGCAACAACCATTGCAGCATCTGTGCAAGTTCACTCATTTCCATTTGATTCCATTGGATTTTGCTCCGTTTCCTTTTGAGTTCAAATGTCATCGTTGAGTTACTTTTTGGATCGGACAGACCAATCCATCGAGTCCATCAACTCGCTCCAGTTCCAACCCCCAGGACTCTTTACAAACGCGTTCGTGAAGAGCCCGAACATCACCACTCTCTTGAAAGACCCATCAGCAGATGAACGGGCGCTTTATAAAATTAGCAAGCCAAGGTACGAAATGAGGTCCAATCTCAAGGCCAAGGCACGCAACAGCAGTTCTGTTCTTGACGCTGAAGCCAAACCAGAAAGAGTGGATGGACGGTCAGTCTATGTTGACCGTAGTTTCAATGAATATGGCCAGTATAAGGACCCAAAGGAGGCCACTGAGCGCAAGACTGTCGTCAAGATACCCGAAATACATACGGACTCACCTAGTGGAAGGAAGGTGTTCACCAGCAACTTATTCCAATCTGAAGATACCGAGAATATAGGGGACCTTTGCGGACAAATCATCGATGTTATAGAAAAGTACCCCAACTTGATAGAAAATAGGGATGAGATCATACAGCGGGTACTTCAAAGTCAGAATGAGTATAAGTTGGTGACGAATCAATGCGCCCAATTGGAATCAGAAATAGATGATCAGAAGAAACAGCTTACAATACTAAACATCAACTACAGTGATATTGGAAGTCCGGTCAAGGCCAGTAGCGAGACCAAGAAACATGCATTCGAAGATGACGACGACGACGAAGAGATCGACATTGATGCATATTTGAGACAAGAGGAGGAGGAGATAAAGCTGCTTGAGCTGCAATTAGATCTTATGCAAGGAAATTAATTATTCCTGAAGGTCTGGCTCCATATTTGAGCAATGCATATCGATCAAGTGCAGATCAGTTCAATTCAATCTTATTCACCTTAAACTTCCTTTGAAGATCGCATTCAATTCAATTCAGTTCAGTTTAATATTCTTCATACACATATTCAATGAGTGCCAGTCACCAATTGATCGGAAGTTCTTTCTTCAGCATTGAATCCAGGGGTCCGCAAGATTCAGTGGTAAGTATCAACCTTATAGAGAACAGTATAACATTCGAAATACATCCATTCCACGCTTCTTCTCTCAGCATTCTACTACTAACAATAACCTCATCTCATCTCCAAGTTCCTAGTTCAGAGGGCCAATTTACCATACAGTCAGCAAGTACCTGAACTTCAGGGTACGAGTCCTACAACAGACCAATCTATTAGTTTATTAATATACACGAGGGCATACAGCATACTTAGTTGACGGAAGAAAGGATGTCAGAGTCACCAGCATCCAAAATAGCCAAAGTACCGACTCTGAACAACTTACCACAGACAGTACCCAACTCGTTGTTACCACCTTGGAAGTAGTAGACTTGAGTCTTGGACAACATGGCGTAGTATTCCAACTCAGACTTTCTCAAGACTGGGGTGTTACCGGCGATGATGATCAACTTGGCCTTACCGGTTCTCAAGGACTTGACAACGGACTTGTAACCCAAGGTGTACTTACCGGACTTGATAACCAAACCCAACTTGGAGTTAATGTTTTCTTGGTTCTTAGATTTTGGGGCCTATTATGTTAGTAAGAGTCTTCAACCATCTGCTCCCGGGGGCTATACCTTCCAGAGGCTTCACCTCCCGCGAGTTTCACTAAGATATACTGACCATCTCTGCGTTTACTTGTTTTACACTCCGGTCTGGATAAAGAAGAAGGTATGAAATACTTGAAAATTTTATGGAACCATGCACCACCCATCGGGCATGCGCACCAGGATCCACCATGGGAAAAAGAGCAAAAAAGCAGTCACACATTTCACGTGCCTTGCTCCCACTATTGGTGCGGGCGCTCCTGCACCCAGTCCACCGTCCTCACCTAAAACCCTCCCGAGGGCTCCAAGACCCACAGTCACGTGCGGGTCTCTGTCGCACTCTGGCCCACTGTGCGCAGTGCGCCTGAGGCTCTGAAGGTAAAATTGAAAAAATTTCTTACTGTTTTCTGGTCAGTAACCACGAATAGGTATGTGCATACCAAAGTCATAATGAGGTCCAACAGCCAGTCCGAGCCCATGGGATCCTTGTCGTCGGCGTATACCGCAGCAGAGCTTGTCCAAGCGTGAAGACCGTATCAAAAAATGCCACTTAGAGCGGTGTTGCAGAGGTGGGAAGAGCGTTGGAAGTTATTGCCATTTTTCAGTATTGAGCAACAAAGAAGATGTCGAAACAAAACTGTTAGCTTGGTAGAGGACTGGGTATAAACTGGGGTAACCCAGTTTACCCTAGGGCTCTGCTTCCACCTTGGCTTCAGCGATAGGACGGATTTTTCATGGTCCTTAGCATGGTCCTCAACATGGTCTCCGAGTAGTTGTGGACTCCATCATTAATGACACCAGGCGGAGCCTGGTCTCTCAACCGTCGTCCCAGTACAATTACTAACTTGCAGTTAAAAATGAAGGTTGAAATTGATTCCTTTTCCGGTTCTAAGATCTACCCAGGTAGAGGTACTTTGTTCGTCAGAGGAGACTCCAAGATCTTCAGATTCCAATCCTCCAAATCCGCTTCTTTATTCCACCAAAGAAAGAACCCAAGAAGAGTCAACTGGACTGTCTTGTACAGAAGACAACACAAGAAGGGTATCTCTGAAGAATCTTCCAAGAGAAGAACCAGAAAGTCCGTCAAGAACCAAAGAGCCATCGTCGGTGCTTCTTTGGAATTGATCAAGGAGAGAAGAGCCCAAAAGCCAGCTGACAGAAAGGTTGCCAGAGAATCTAAGTTGGCCAAGGACAAGGAAGCCAAGAAGGCTGCTAAGGTTGCCAGAAAGGCTGAGAAGGCTAAGTCTGCTGCTGCTGGTGCCAAGGGTGCTGTTTCCAAGCAACAACAAAAGGGTGCTTTCCAAAAAGTCCACGCTACCTCCCGTTAAGTAAGTTGGATTTAGTGTAAATATGAATGCTAAATTAATCTTATCGTGTTAACAGTGTATATCTAATATATCTTTTGCTAATAAACCGTAACTATACATCTATAACTAGAATGTGCCATGCTTTAAACTGCTTCACTTCATGTGGTCACCTCAAATCTTACACTCCCCATATGCAAATGTATGGCCTGCTTTCCCTATATTAGGAAGGCTGCTTTTCATTATTCCTACTGGTTGCTCTTTTACCCTGTACCCAAAATAGAATGATTCCGTACTATGACAGAAAGCCAACCTTTTCTCTCCAGTATCGGTATCTCTAATGACTAGCACCGCTCCCACATATATAATTGAAGCTCCATTATCATCTTTAGCTTGAAGATCAAATTTCAAAGCATTTTGTTTGATAACTGTGGTCATCTCTTCGCCAAGATCTGTTCCAACGTAATCGTGACTCACTAATTGATGGGCCAATTTCATGATGAGTATATCTTCTCCATTTCCACTACACATGCAACTGATCTCGAAACCGTCTCGTTTCTGGAAATCTATTGCTGCTCCTATAACTCCAGCACATCCAACTCTTCCAGGAAATTTGAAGAAATTCCCTCCCGATGACGTGGCTATGGTAGTAGAGCAATTACTGATTTCCAAGATTCCTATGGTATCAGATACTCCAATGGGGGACTTCAAAGTCCCAATATATGAGTCGTAGTATTTTCTGGCTTGAGGCAGTCTCAAGTCATCGGCATGAACTTCATTGGGAGGCACCAACCCCGATTTCTTGAAGGAAGTTTCGTTCAATAGTACCGGAGGGGTTAGTCCATATTTTCCAAGCGTATCATACTTGGCTTGAAGTTGTTCAAAAGTGGCCATGGTATGTGCAATTGGGTACTTGGAAGTGCTGATGCCAACCATTCCTCCCATCTTAACAACACCTTCATGATGTCGTATGAAGGTGGCATCACATTCCACTTCTCCCACGAAATTAAGAGACGAGCCGTATCCTGTATTTGTTAGAGGAGAGGCCTCGATGATCTTGGAACTGGCGATGAAGTCGTTATCAGTTAATGCTCTTCGCATCAACTTCAGGTACTGGGGTCCCTTCTGCTTGGAGTGATTTCCAGCACCTACGTGAACAACAGTGACTTCCATGCTGTAGGAGGGATTCAGTTGACAGGAAAGTCGTTGGCAGTTGAGTTCAATGTTGTTTTTGATGAGCTGAGTTGGATGCAATTGTTCAAGTCCTCATATCTTGTAAGTAATTTGTGTGGACTTCTTGTATTATCGCGAACGGAGATTTATAGGAGATCCTCTACTCGAAACGATGGAAATTCAATCGAATAACGAAACATTGACACTAATTAAATAGAGAAAAGCATGAAGACTTCAAAACTATACAGATGGTGAACAAATTGACAATGTAACCTTAGAAACATTTTACGTATTTTAGTGTTTTGTGAACAAGTTTCTTGAACTCGACAATGTAATTCGCACTCTACTACAGAAATAGATGGAAACTTTAGCAATAACCTGTCATATAAGTGAGGCATTACCCCTTGTTGGCTCTCTTGTCACATAGAGAACATCTCAGCAATAAAATGAAGCTACTCTAATCAACAATTCATCCTCGGCTCCCATTATTCGGTATCAATTCTATTATTTATCACCATCTATTCTCAAACTTCTTATTAAAGTCTCCCTCCATATTCTGAATTTTTCGTGGAGTGCGATCTCATCACCTCTGCCCCTACTATTCGAAATCGTGAGTAGTCTGAAAAGTTCCCCAGATCCCACCATAACCTTCCCTTTTTCCTCTATCTGTCTCCTTCTTAGCCTACACTTCCCCTCTAGATCCTTCAGAGTGAATTCTATTGACGATACCCTTTTATTAGAAACTCTGAGTCTATTGTAATTGCTGGTATGGCTTCCCTCGTAAAACCTACTAATGACATATATTTGCAACTAGCGCGATGTTTTCCAAATGATATTCACCACCTCATGTCTTCCTCTTCTGATAGAAAAGGTATCATAGATAGCCTTGAAGCGGAGCATAGAGAGGACTTGGCGGTTCATCTATACTCCAGCATCATATTGAACAGAATAGATCCCTACTTTCCCCGGAGAACATGGACAGAATGGCCCATTCCTTTCAAAGACGTACCTATGCCAGCAACCGGAAACAAATATGCAGACAACATCGTCACCAATGAAGAGTTCGACACTGATATCGATGAGGACTTTGCTAGGTACAGAGCTCAGCAAACAAAGCAATACAAGAGAATGAAGAAGAGAAAGCTCGACATAGCTCAGGGCCAAATGGAGTTTGTACGAAAAGAACGTGAACAAAGAAATATCAGAAGAAGACTCAACAAGGAAAGCGAAGATAGAGCAAGAAGTAGGTTAGAGCGTATACAGGCAGGTATCCTGAGCTCCTCCGAAGGGGAATACGATGAAGAAGTAGAATCAGATGAGATAGGCATTTTAGAAGAACAAGAGCTCTTCCGAGCAGGCGAAGTGCTGAATCAATTGCCCTTGATTGGAGGAGAAACGACTGATCCGAACCTCTACGCAGTTGGCTCTCCGACTCCTGTGAATACTGAGGCCAGATCGCAAATAATACTGCCAGAACTAGTATCTGGAACCGTGAAGCAGGTTTCCAGTACTTTCCCTTCAAATGAAACAAATGTGTCGAGCGTCCCCAAAAAGCGTACGAGAACGGATAACGAAATAGATGATGATAGAAGAGATGATGAGGTCTCTTCCCTTGCAACGACTAAGGATCATCAGACCGATAATTTGGATAATATTATTCGTGACTTTTATGATGACGATGACGATGATGATGATGATGATGATGACGACGATGACGACGATGAAGATTCCGAAGATTCTGAAGATTCTTATGATTATGATGATGACCTTGAGACTTATGAGGAAGTGCCAGTTCGTATCAACCCGAATATTGATGTAAACTTAGAACCAAACACGAAACAACTGGAACTACTTATTCAGGAAGGATCAATACCTGAAAAACTACAAGCGCATATTCTCTATGCTCAACCGGAGTCAAACAGTAAGGTAGATCTAGTCAATGAGTTGGGCAGCATTATTAAGCATAAGATAGAACTCAAATTCAAGGAGATGAAAGAAAGAAATATGTTATTGAAAAACCATAAAATTTCACCCGATATTTCTTCCGATGCCATCATCGAGAAAAGCAAAGAATTGGCATTCAAAGTGGATAAAGTTTTAAACTCGTTGGCACTCAAACGAACCAATAGAAACGAAATCACCAAAAACCGTGGTTCTATCGGCTGGCAGCAGTTGCTACTCTCTGGTCTTGATGCAGTGGAAACACCCTACAGCTCATACGAGCCTGACATTTATGCTCGATTATATACCAAATGTGACTTCTTGTTTGAAAAGTTAGGGTATAAATATGAATTCGAGGAAGTGGATTCAGAAAATGAGGGTGAACACGAGGGAAGGTTGACTGAAACTGAAGGTATAATCAAAGACGGAAATTTCGATGTCATAGAGTATTTGAAAAGACTTCCCTCTAAAAGATTCATTAAAAACGTTATTCAAAAACACAAGCAGAAAGCATTGACTAATGACGATTTCAAAACAATATTCCATGGGCGTTTGGAAGTTCAACGTCGTTCTAATAAACTTTCTTGGGCCAATCGCGATAAGCATGTGCAGCCAACTCCTGATGACTTTGCTGAAACGAAAGACTTTGATTTAATGAAAGAAACGGTCTTACGATACGGTCTCAACAGACAGAATGGAAGACAATACAAGCTTGGGTATCGTTAGATGTGTATATTATTTCAAGCATGGATAGATTTTTGTATTTACTGTACTCTCATGAAACACAGTTAGATTAGACTATCAAGTAAAGCATAATTTCCCCCAATAATTTCCTAAATTTTATATCGATTAGTATACCTCACTTTCTCTTGTCGAAAGTGGTACTGATTTCTGTATCAAAGATAACATCCCAGAATTTACTGGTAACACCAAAACCCAATTCGTAGTTTTTGTAGTGATGTTCCAAATGGTAGGTCTTCAATTCCTGGAAGTACCTGGGCAATTTGGTGTGATGCAAAACGTAGTGCGTAACGTCATACATGATGTATCCAAGAGTTCCACCAGCGAACCCGGAACAGGCCATGTAGAATGGGAAAATGCCAAACACCAATTTGTAGAATGGGTATGCGAGGAATATGAACAAAGTGGGTGGCAATACCAATCTCTTGGTGTCCATTGGCAAGTAATGGTGAATTCCGTGCAACAAGAAGTGCATCATCAACGCAAATGGATGATCTGGTAAGTACCCGTCCAAATGGAAGATGAATCTGTGCAAACAATATTCCACGAACGTCCACACAAAGAGTCCCAAGGCCCAGAAACTAAAAGCAATGAGCTTGTGCTGGTTGACCCATCCGACGTAAAAGATTGCAAAGTTACAAGGCAACCAAATGGCAGGAACCACCCACCAAGGAGTCAAGGAAAGTGGCTCCAAGAAGTTGCCGAATAAGGGCGCGGAGCCCTTGCCGTAGTGTCTTGGTCTGTGGACCTGGTCCAAGTAGAAATCCTTGGAGAAGCCTCCAAATAGGACCTGCAAGAGCAAAGGCTTGTTCAAGTCGAGGAACTTGTGCTTTTTTGCGTCCTCGTTGAAATCGGTCTGGATCGAGAGGAGCTCCTCGGGAGGAAGCTCGGCGTGGAACTCGTACATGTCGAAGTCGGGCTCGTTCAACTTGACCTCGACCTGGGTGCGGTTCTTGTTGTTCAACAACTCTTCTTCCTCTTCCTTGGTGGCCAAGTATCCCACCAACATGCTGTCGTCCATCATTTCGTAGGCACTCTCGGAGTGCTCGTGGGAGGCGACATCGGCCATGATTTCTGTGATGTCCTTACCGGCGTAGGGAATGATGACATCTCCGCCGGCAGGGTGTTCTTCCAAGAACTCGGTCACGTTGTAGACCTTCCGGTTATACAACGTGACCCAGCAGTCTTTGGCGGAGTTGTGCTGGCTGACCTGGACAGCCGAGATTAAAGGCAACGATTTCCCCATGGTGACAAGTCTGTTGGGGCTGGACAAGCTGTGGGATCCGGTGGTTTTAAAGTGAAGAACTGGAGGTGGCGTGACACGGTAGGTGTTTACAGAAAAATTTCCAGTGGAATCATGTGACCGCACTGGGGACCCCGATGGAGCGTGAGACCCCGTGTGTCAATAGTGAGAGTGGGTCTGAAACGCGGGAGCTGAGGACTTTGAAATGGGGAAGAAAGGCAAAGAGAAAGGGAAAGAGAAAGAGAAAGGCAAAACGAACAACAGAGTAGGAAGAAACGGAAGAGACCTGGAAGGTGCTATCGTGGATGTGGTATCTTGGCGGCTCCGTGGGGACGTCAAACGGTCCCTATTGGCCCACTGGTCCAACACAACAGCGAATAATTGGGATCGATCCGGCGCACCCTTCGCACCCATCGCACCCTTCGCACCCGAAAGAAGCGAAACAAGCGAATGGAGCAAATCCAGGTGATATTTTTTGTTTGCTTCCTATTGTAGACGGAGCACGACGCGGTACGGGACAGGGTGGGACACTATGGGTGCGAGGGTTGTGTGCAGCACTGGGGGCAGATCACTAGAAGAGGTGGTGGAGGTGGAGGTGGTAGATGGGGTTGGAGGTGTTGGAGGTGTTGGTGCTGGTGGAGGTGGAGGTAATAGATGGGGTTGGAGGTGTTGGAGGTTTTGGAGGTGGTGGAGGTGTTGGAGGTTTTGGAGGTGGTGGAGGTGGTAGAGCTGGTAGAGCTGGTAGAGCTGGTAGAGCTGGTAGAGCTGGTAGATGGTGGTGGATCTGCTACACCGAGTTGTAGTGCTCGTTGGGCTAGTGCCGTTGGGTGCTGCCCAGTGAGAATGTCACTGAGGATTTCGACGAATTTCTACTCGAGTCCAAGTACGCTAGAAATGCCCCATACCAGGCTACGTTTAATCGATAGCTGAGAGACTACTCGAAAAATCATGTATACCTCTATATAGTGCTCTCGAAGCTGCTCGCGTAGTATCTGTGGCCTCCAATCGGTTCCAATTAATCCACTCCCCATAGTAATACACCCTTCGCATATACCTCATATCGAGCAAGAAATTACATAGAACAGTGTGAAAATCTAATAATATGCGTATCGATGCACCGTAGCACTATCGTTCGACCTGGAACGCATCAATAGCAATCTCACAAACATACGAGTGCTTCTCCAGTTATGAAAACCGGGCTACTCAACCCATACTTCCCCTACAAAAATTCACACGGGTCTGTGGTTGTATCGATTGCGGTTCTATGGAAAATATAGATTGCATCTCATGCATATATGACTAGACTTCGATCCCATTGTTCATGTTATCGATATCTGCTATGTCCAAGTCGATGGAAATAGGATCGCCATTCTGGCCAAGCTCACTATCGTCGATTTCATCGAGATTATCCTCATCAACGAGCATGTTCTCGTCTGTTCCGAAAACAAGGTCCTTATCACCATCTTTGAAATCCTCTTGCGACGCTTCATTCGACATTTGTTGTTCCAAATGCAACGTATGGTCCACCAAATTAAGATAGGCATACATGAAGTTAGATAATAACACTTGCTCCCGGAGCGAACGTTTGGGGTTTGCCAACTTCAAATGTGACAACCTATAAATCGCTCTTTCAACATGCACAGGAAACCTATAATCCAACATGACCAAGGTAGACTGAGATGGTGGAGGCAAAGGAAATCCAAAGGCTGAGTCCGTGAAAACAATCGGCTGGTTGGCACGCGAAGTTCTTTTGATGGACTTCTTCAATTTCTCTTGAACATCAAGGGTAGTTTTGGGTTTGTCGTCCTCAATAATATCATCGGCCTCAGCGTTGATCTCCGCTTCGTGTTCTTTTTCTTTGATAGCTTGCTTCTCTCTCTTCTCGGCAGAATTACGACGGAATTTCGAGATCTTGCTTTTCTTCTTCTCATTCACCGGTTTATCCATAGCTTCACTCATAGTGATATCCTCTATAGGTGAAGCAAGACTCTCTTGTTTAGTTGATTTGCCCTGAGTCTTGATCGACAATTTCTCATTATTAGATGAACTATTCAATTCTTCTTTGGCTGCTTCGTTTGAGCTTCGAGCTTGCTTCGAATTTAAACTTAATTGGGAAATCATCTCTTCCTGTTCATTCTCTGCGAGTTCTCTGTCCACAAGCTTGGCCTTGCTCTTCTTCTTGAATATTCCAGAATGCATCTTACGATTCTTCTTGGAATCACCATCAGATTCATAATCAACAACTACTCCTGAGTCTTTGGATTCAGTCTGTACAATTTCTCCTGTGCCTTGGGCATGCAGTTTCTTCTTCTTGAAAAGCTTGGTTATCATGTTTTCCTTGCCCTCTGTTGAGGTCCTAGGTTTATGTTTACCTTCTTCTTTATGCTTTTGCTCTTCTTCATCCGGTCTCACAAATATCTCAGGCGTAGAAACTGATCTGGAGGGTGGTGACGATTCATCCACAGTTGGTAAATTATTTGCTTCAACTGAAGAAAGACTGACTGATCTCTCTTTCATCCATGGCCAAGACTTCTTTTTCGATTTCTTGGTTGGACTCTTATTATTCGAAGAATCTATCGAAGCACTCGAATTATTTTGCAATAATCCAAATGATTTCTTCTTACGAATAGCTTTCGTTGGAGAAGTTTCAATGCTTGATTCATCTGACGTATCAGTTTCTGAAATCGGTGGGAAAACATTCTCCATGGATTGTTTAGAGTGCGATAAACTTTTTTGGCTTTCCATAGACTGTTTTTGATGAAATACATTATCAGTATCAAACTTAGATGTATCCTCATCGAGTTCAATTGGAGTTGCTTCCACCTCGGCCCACCCCTTGTCATCCAACTTGTCATTGTCAACTTGATCTAATCTTTCTAGTTTCACGGACGGGTCAACAATATTGGGTGATGGGTACGATGAATGAGATGTATCAGGTTGTGGTTCTTTAACTTGGGTAGATTCGTTCCTAATTGATTCCTCGATGAGTTCAGATCTAGGATTATGACGCCTATTAGTATCATGAGAAGCATGAAGTGTGGAATCGCTTTCAGTTCTTTGTATTCCTTTTTGTTCGATTTGAGGAGTAATATTGCTACCTTGCAAATTTGGCACTGTTTGAGATGGGTATCTTTGTTTTGTATGGTCTCTATTATCAGTGCCATATCTTTGGTCAATCTGACCATTATTGTTTCTGAGGTGTAAATCTCTTTGATCTGTCTGTTGATCTCCACGTTCGTTACGAATTTCTCCCTTAACTTGGCGCCTGTCCTTTGGTGTTTGTTGATCTTGACGGAAAGATCTGCTATCTTTAGCGGCATACCTATCACGGGGAGCTTCAGTTTCACGACGCATTTCACCACGTTCGGGGTGATTATCTCTAACGCTAAATTTTGTGTCTTTGGGCTCTCCAACAATTTGCTGTCCATTGAATTGTGGATATTGACCTCCTTGACCAAGCGAAAGATTTATATCAATCTCATGCAATGCTTCGTTATCTGAGTCGAGAATATTTGATTTGCTTTCTTTACCTCTACCAAGTTCATTCAATGCTTCTCTTTCAATACCCAATGTATCTTCGTAGCTCAAATCTTGATAGCTTACTTCAAAACTAAAATCTTCGTTTGCATCAGGGTTGAAAGGGCTTTGCTTTGAGTGAATTGGTTTGTTCGCTAAATGAGGAATCTTGTCCGATACCGGCTCATTCTTATTCAAGCTCTCTTTAAATTCGTTAATTTCAGATCTTAATAAATCTAAATTTTGGTTCAATTGTTGGGATTTTTCATTCATCGATGGAGTCGACATGTATGGTTGGTGTAACATTTTTTGGTGTTCCTCTTTTCTACGGCTGCGATGGTGACGTCTTCTCCGTCTTTCTTCCGCTTGAGCGGGATCCATTTGCTTTGAAGATCTTTCCGAAGATCTATGATGATGGTTACGGTGATGATGTTGCTGGTGTTGCTGGTGTTGCTGGTGTTGATGGTGTTGATGGTGTTGCTGAGATTGTTGTTGGGTTTGGTGATCGAAAGGTGGAGCAGCTTGGTGACTTCTATGTTTTGAGGATGCTGTTGGGATATAGTTCAAATCATTACCCGGGTATGGTTGATTGGGAGGAGCTTGGCGCGGTCTTGCTTTCTCGGAATCAATACCACTCTGCATTGACTTGATTCGTGAAATTCTATTTGCAGTCAAATTTTGATTGTTAAACTTGGAGTTGAACTGTTGCTCAAGCGCATGCGAACTGGCCATGGAAGGATAAGGTGATCCAGAATCAAGGCCCAAATTAGGTGATGACTTTTCGGAAGACTTATGTGGATGTGGTTCGTTAGGGTTTCTATAACTGAACAACAATTGAGAATCACGAGAACTCTTTTTATCGAAGCTTTTATGAGAGGTAGCTGACTTGTTGCTGTAACCTTCTTTTTGACCAATCAAATCGGAACCGAAACTGGAGTTCAAGTTGTTCCTAAGCTCTGCAAGTTTCCCGTGCTTGGTCTGCTGCAAGTTGGAGCCGGAAGATAATGTAGGAGTTGTAGATACTTTTCTGTAGTCTGGTCTCCTACTTCTCTTTAAAGAGAAGTCCGGGCCAGAACGCTCCTGTCTTGCGAAGTATTGATTCGCATCTTGCTCTGACAGTGTTGGGAAAAACTGTTGTTGTAATCTCCTCTGAATCTTGAGAGTAGATGACACGTTTTGATTTTTTCCACCTATGTCATGACTTCTGGTGGGAGAATCTGAATCGACTGAAGTTTCACCGTCTGAATTCTCTGCAGCTTCTTCAATACTGCGTGTACTTTTCTTTCTTCTTGGGGAATGCAGGGGGGAAGTGTGAGGGGAGGCACTTAATTCATCCATAGCAAGTCTTTCCACGTCGGTGTAGCCCAAGGACGAGGTGGATAATGTTCTTGCTAAAGTCACGGCATCATTAGCATCCATTCCAGCCAACTTTGAAAGATGCTCCAATTCTTGACTTAGATCACGTAAAGAAGGATTGCTGAACCTATTTGTTTGTTGAAGCAAGGATTCTCTCTTCACTTCTTGCTCTTTATTCTCTTCTTCTAATGCAGGGATTGTTGATTCTGAAGAATCCTCTTGGACTATGGAATTGGACCCAAGAGATGATTTTCTTGATAAGGTACTTTTTCGACTTAGTTTTCTCTCCATGATTTCTTCCACGGCAGACTTGACGTGCATCTTGAACTTGTCAGGATTGACTTCAGGGTGTAAATTAGCGGGCACCCAAAGCAAGGAGTTGGAGCTATCGAGAAGATGGTCATTGTCTTCAGCATCGAAGAATTCATCAGATTCGTTACCGAATTCTTCGGGGTATTCTTTCTTCAACGACAGCTTTCGCGATAAAGACGAGCGCCTTCTCATGGCCTTGGCCAGGTTAGAGGGAGAAACGTTATTGCTGGAGGACATGCTAGGAGAGGACGAGCCCGTGGACTCGTCCAAGGCTTGGTGGTAACGGATCTGTTGATCGACGTTTTCCATGGGCAAATCTGGATCATAACTCATCATATTGCCGATGGACAAGCGCTTCAAGGCCGCCACCATCTTCTTCTCCTGCTCTATGTCCTGAACAGCGGACTCATAGTTGGTATTCTGGGGCATGGCTGTGGGGGATCATGAAATGAAGTGAATGGAAACGACACGGGCGAGACGGGTACAGGAAAAGGGAACGGAAGGGAACAGAACAGACGTGGCCGGGATTCGATTCAATGGGGCAGCAGGCCACGAAACAGGCGGAACCACGGTTGGCTGAGGGACTGGATGGATGTGACGGTTTGCTGGTGTCGCTATTGAAGGTCACCACGGATGGAAACTGGTGGCAGTTGAGAAACGAACAAAACACTGGATCAGAGGCGCCTGCACACACGAGAAACGGGAAACGTCAGAAATGAGCGGTGCCAGTGCGTAGTGGGGAAGCGAGGCCAAGCACGAGGGAGCCTGGGGAAGGAACGGTGGAGAAATGCGGTGGAATACGTGCTGCCCGGATTGGATTGGAGACCGGGGTGGAGCGGATGGTGAGCGAAGGACCCAGGAAGGGGGGTTTTGCCGGGTGTAGCTCGTGGCAATGGAGTTTCGCCTGGTGTAGCTCGTGGCGA
This sequence comes from Suhomyces terraborum, assembly GCA_030582495.1. Taxonomy (NCBI): domain Eukaryota; kingdom Fungi; phylum Ascomycota; class Pichiomycetes; order Serinales; family Debaryomycetaceae; genus Suhomyces; species Suhomyces terraborum. The sequence goes on along the minus strand of JAKTXJ010000017.1, from coordinate 240,937 downwards.
TGGAGTTTCTGGAGGACGTAGTGGAGTGCGCAGTGCGTAGTGCGAGAGTAGTGAAGCACGCGGGAAATGCCAAATAGACGATAATGCGTGCGTGTGCCCCAGAGACGCACAACCACAACGGGAACAGATCAGAGGGTGGGTGGGTGTGGGTGGATCTACTGAATGAGCAATGAGCGGAGCAGTGGGAAACGGACGATGTTGACGAAGTTTGGGTGGTCTGTGGTCTGAGGATCCGGGCAGCAGGCACCGTGGTATGGGAGGTGTGGCGGGTCTCAGAAGCCTAGAAGTACTGGAAAACCACCCGATGTTGTACCACCGGGGACCCAGCGAACCCAAGAAATTCAGTAGGACAAAATAATTCGCACTGTGGTCGGAGATGATTCACCCTAATAAAATTGCGTTGCGTGAACAATCAAATTTTGCCAGAACTGGAAGCAGATCGTTGAGTCCTGCGACCTGAGCGTGGAATCAACTGGGATGGGAGGAAAGGGCCATAATGGAAGAACAAAACAACAAAGACGAAGGCCCCGAAACACTGGCAACGGCACATTGCGGGGCAACAACAGCGGAACAGCCACGCAACTGTCACACGATTCGCAATGTGAGGATCTCCATGGGAACGAAAATTCCCGTTGACCGCACCGGTAGGCACTACCATCGACTGCTGCGTACTGCAGTGGGGCACGACGTTGGACGTCCATGTTACACCGGGGCCGCTACCACGGAGAATTATTGCCCAAGCCATAATATCACTTCGGCTAGGTGCGCGACCTGGTTGCAGCACTCGTCTAATTGAGCGGTTTTGCTGGGTCTCACAACCACCACATGGGACGAGAAGATGCCACCAGTGAGAACAGACTGAGGAACAGCACGAGAAATAAAATGAAAGACGTAGCGAGCAGTGGCAGTGAGCAGTGAGCAACGAGCAACGGCAATAGACAACGGACAACGGGAACAGAAAGAGGTAACTAGTAGAGACAATCAGCAAGAGTATGGCCAGTTGATCGCCCTGGCTGGCACTGGTGTAGGTCCAGGGTCCGGTGCGAATCAGGAACACCGGCAGCAGTAACGAGAAGTGCGGTCTAATGTTTCTCACTGGTCTCAACTACTTCATCGGGTGCAAACGGAGGTGCCAATGCGGAGTCCATATGAGTTGCAGCATTTGCTCCTGTTCCTGAGCTGCGTGTTCCTGAAATTTCAACCCTGAGGGCCGTGTCTGGGTTCCTGAACCGGGGGTAGTGGTGGATTGTGACGAGTGAATCGTGAATTATTTATCGATTGTCAGTTGTGAGTTATGAATGAAAAATTGGCTGTGAATCGTGGGGAATTTTGTGACATGTTGTGTGGAAGCCTTGGTGTTATGTGAAATTGCAATTCTAGCGTATTGGTGAGTTGGGTTTTCGCTGTTGGGATTAGTACTCTTGTAGTCGTAATATGTGGTAATAGTTTTATTTTGTAGTATTGGTGCTTTGGTGCCTACGAACTTGGCGAGCCTATGTGAACATAGACTCGAATTTTCTCCATGCTCTACTTCATTATTTGGTTTTCTTATTTCAAAATGAGTGATACGTTCCTCTATGAGAACAACAGACTCTTCATAACAAACAATAAAATCCCACCACCCCCGCCACCGTAAGCACATAGTAACTGGCTTGGTATGCACCCAGACCCTCTACTTGCACCGGAGGAAACGACAACGCGTTGCACACGGCGTGCACCACCGTGGGGCTCCACACGGTGTGGTATTGCAAAAAGAGCCGGTTGGCCAACATGCCGAATACCGTGGTGTAGATGATCTGGAACACGGTGTTGGCTATCACCATTCCCTTGGGAAGCTTGGTGGTGCGCACGAGAATCAAGGCGTGATGGACATGCGCTATGCCGAACAATAATGGAGTCCATGCCAATGAGGACCCATTGGAGGCTTTCAGGCTCAACACTGTGAGTACGAGGCTCCGGTAGATCAACTCCTCTGTGAACGGAGCAAAAACATGGTCCCGAAACCCATCAAGACTTGAGATGCCCCAGCGTAGGTCCTCCACTATATTTGGTTGTGAGAAGAGATAGTCAAATAGAACTCCAGAATATAGGACCAAAATGAGTATAAGACTCTGAAAAATACCATAGAATTCTTCCAGAAGTTTATTGATACCAAGACCTGGACCCAAGCCCATTTGCTTGAAGACATCGATCCATCGGGTTCCATCATAAGCCTGAAGCAAAATTGGAACAATCACGATCCATGCTCCACAGAGCATGGAAACCCGCCTCAAACGATGGCGTATGACTATAGGCTCATTGCGGTCTTTGTTACGGACTTCTGCAGGCTGCTTGAAGTAGATGCTGGCGACGTAGGAGGAGGCAATGGCCACGGCCAATAGATGGAGAAACATGGGTAGTTGGAATGTGGTGGTCTGGTGATAGGTAGCGGATCACGTGACGCTGCGATGGGTGAGCGCTTGAATAAGAGATCACGTGATCATACTCCACCGGCGTGCCTGGAGAAGGGGATTCGGCTGGTGTTATCGCCGGCTCTACGCTCCGTAGAGCCCTCGGGGTCTGCTGCTGCCTCCGTTGGCTGCTCAATGCTTCCAAGGGTCCAGCAGGATCGTGTCACGTGACTTATCCAGCACGCGACACTTCACTGGGCCAAGTTTGCCCCACATTTCGACGGTTTTCTTCTACAACACTATCACCAATGAGTCCCACATCGTCCCCACATCGATAAAGGCTCTGTCCCATTACACCTGCTTTTCCCGCCTCATCTCGCCTTGCCTCCTCCCCGTTCTGTCCTCCTCTTCCCGACCCTTTTCCGCTCTCAAGTCCTCACCTTATCGTCACGTGCCCTTCGCTACCTTATCTGACCAATGCTAAGCGCACCGGAGCGTCTGACTCATCCTTAGCCGCAGAATCTGGAGTCAAGTCGCTAAATCGGTCCAGGAATTTTTCAGTCTCATCTCCACAGTTTCTTTCTTCCTCCAACAAACCTCCATGACTCGTTTGTTACGATTGCCAGTAAGAGGGTTGGCATCCACGGCCTCGTTGAGAAGGGGCCAGAACTTGACGGAAAAGATCGTCCAGAAATACTCCATTGGTTTGCCTCAGGGTAAGCAAGTCTACAGTGGAGACTATGTGACCATCAAACCAGCACATTGCATGTCCCACGACAACTCGTGGCCTGTGGCTACCAAGTTCATGGGATTGGGGGCCACCAAGGTCAAGGACGCCAAGCAGATCGTGTGTACTTTGGATCACGATGTGCAGAACAAGTCCGACAAGAACTTGGAGAAGTACTCCAACATCGAGAGGTTTGCTGGAGAGCAAGGAATCGACTTTTATCCCGCTGGAAGAGGTATTGGTCACCAAATCATGATCGAGGAGGGCTATGCGTTCCCGTTGAACTTGACCGTGGCCTCCGACTCCCATTCCAACACCTACGGAGGTGTGGGTTCCTTGGGTACTCCTATTGTCAGAACAGACGCAGCATCCATTTGGGCCACGGGCCAAACCTGGTGGCAGATTCCACCTGTCGCAAAGGTGGAGTTGATCAACGAGCTTCCTCGTGGTGTCACCGGAAAGGACGTGATCGTGGCATTGTGCGGTATCTTCAACAACGATGAGGTGTTGAACCATGCCATCGAATTCACCGGAGAAGGTGTGAACAAGTTGTCTGTGGACTACAGATTGACCATTGCCAACATGACCACCGAATGGGGTGCACTTTCTGGGTTGTTCCCGGTCGACGATGTCTTGCTTGACTTCTACCGTCAAAGAATAGACAAGTTGGCCCAGCCTCATCCAAGAGTGAATAGTGAAACTGTTCAACATTTGGCTGCGAACAAGCTCCAGTCGGACTCAGATGCGGTCTACGCCAAACACTTGGTGGTCGACTTGTCGTCGTTATCCCCATACGTGTCAGGACCTAACTCCGTCAAAGTGTCCACTTCGTTGCATGAATTGTCCAAACAAGAAATTCCAATTAACAAGGCATACCTCGTTTCTTGTACTAATTCCAGATTGAGTGACATCAAGGCTGCTGCCGACATCATCAGGGGCCACAAGGTCGCCGACGGTGTTGAGTTCTACGTGGCAGCTGCTTCCTCCAATGTTCAAAAAGACGCTGAAGCCAGCGGTGCCTGGCAAGATATCATCGATGCTGGTGCCATTCCTTTACCAGCAGGTTGCGGCCCATGCATCGGTTTGGGTGCAGGATTGTTGGAGGATGGAGAGGTGGGAATTTCCGCCACCAACCGTAACTTTAAGGGCAGAATGGGCTCCAAGGATGCATTGGCATACTTGGCCTCTCCTGAAGTGGTTGCTGCTTCCGCTGTGTTGGGAAAGATCGGAGGTCCTGAAGAATTACAAGGTAATCCAGTCCCAGCAAACCCTGAAATCGTCAAGTCGTTGACCGTGCCAACCGCAGAAGCAGAGTCTGAGCTTGAAGATGGCGATGCTGGTGCCGTCGAGGTCTTGGCAGGCTTCCCTAAATCCATAGAAGGGGAATTGATCCTTTGTGATGCTGATAACATCAATACTGATGGAATCTATCCTGGTAAGTACACTTACCAAGATGACGTGAGCAAGGAGAAAATGGCCCAAGTTTGTATGGAGAACTATGACGGAGAATTCCATTCCAAAACCAAACCAGGAGACATCATCATCTCCGGATACAATTTCGGTACTGGTTCCTCAAGAGAACAGGCTGCAACATGTATTTTGGCAAGAGGCATTAAGTTGGTGGTTGCAGGCTCATTTGGAAACATTTTTTCCAGAAACTCCATCAATAATGCATTATTGACGTTGGAGATTCCCGGCCTTATCAACAAATTGAGAGAAAAGCACCAGGGATCTCAAGAATTGACCATTCGTACAGGCTGGTTCTTGAAGTGGGATGTTACCAAAGCCCAGGTTTTGGTTGCTGACTCGCAAGGCAACCTCATTTTGAACCAAAAGGTTGGTGAATTGGGTACCAACTTACAGGATATCATCGTCAAGGGAGGATTGGAAGGATGGGTCAAGTCGGAGTTGGCCAAATGATACAAGGTGTATACTAAATAGAGTAAAAACGTATTTGAAAGATCGAAAACGAATTACGAAGAGTAAGTACTGTTTTGGGATAGTGGGGAACCAAGAGTGTAGCGAAATTCGAAATGGGGGGTTGAGAAGTCGTAAAGTCAGACATTGAAGGCAATAAGACTAATTGGAATAAATTTCCTAATGTAAGCGGAACCCAGAATAATATCGTATTAGAGGACAGATAGGAATTAAAGCAATAAAATACCTGCAATGGAGTGAGCATTGAGTGAACAGTTGTTTTTGCCTTTTATCAGGCGTAAAGTAGAGTTTTCAAAATATTAGAAATTTGGAGGCATAAAATATTGGAAAAAATCTTGACTAGTTGGAAAGTTGAGAATACCTGGAGATTCAGGGAACTATAAACCTCAAATGTTAAAAGCTTCAAGGGACGTATAAGTCAAAACAGGTAGTGGAGATTACCGCAAACGAATACCCAGCAATCAAGGCATGGGCTGCCCTTGAGGATGTCAAAAGTTGGTGATTAACAATGCCTTCCAAGACACAAGGGATGGGAAAGTGGTTCAATTAGTTAAAAGCAATCATGGGTAGGTAGCTGTAATTTTGATCAGGATTCGGGTTGTGATCATGATTGTAACTGTAAGTATAACTTAAAGTTTAATTGGACTGCGACTGAAGCTATAACTGAAACTCAACTGTATGTGTAGCTGTGCCTATAACTGGTACCCATGGTACTGAATCCGTACTACAACTCCGCTTGTACTGTACTTGTACATGGAATTGAAGCTGCCTCTGATTCTGCTCCTTTCAATTACCAATACGGTATCTCAAGCCAGAATAGGCCCTCTGGTTGTGACCGGTGCTTGTGATTAATTACGTGCGTCCATAACGCAGTGTCTAAGACTAGATCGGATATCCGCCTCAGAACAATAAACTAATGCAGTGACTCTTCTTCAGCAACCATACTCTAGAATTGAAGCACATTGCTAAGTGCTACGGTTTGAAACCCGCTATTGAAATTCAGGTGGAGGGCCAGAATATCAAAATCTCATGGTGCCATACTCTCAAGCTACCAATCCAGCTTAGCATGGGATAATTTCAGTTCTCTGGATAGACACTGGACAAGCCGAGGCTCAAAAAACATGGTGCATTGATGTAGACTGGACCATGGAACCAAAGCCGCTTTTCCACCAATACAGTTGGGGTCCAGATCAGGGCCTGGCATATCAGAGGCTTCGGTTTCCAGCCACCAAAACATGTAAACAAACGAGTGTGAAACTTGAGACTACCAGTACAAATGGTATTCAACTATTGGAGCACCAAGAGTCCGTAGTTCCGTCCCTGCCCAGAAGCGGCACATTAAGGATCCGCCACTTCAACACTGGTTGTGCAACTACGACCGCAGTTAATGAAGATTGGCAAAGAAAATAGCAACGTTAATGCAATAGTATAATTGCAAGTTGTGTATTTGTCTACTTGAATATTTGATACTTGCGTAGGGGAGAATCGGGTTCTTAGTGTAATAGTATATTGAGAATTGTGCTCTAGTATAATTGCCAGTATATTTATTAATACGTTTGTTAGTATACTAGTACGCATGATTCTAAGCGTGATTGTAAGCGTGATTGTAAGTATCGTATTGTATATTATTGCCACCCCATAACAAATACACTATGGCGGTGGTGCTGCTGTGACATTTCAACTTACCATCTCAAAGCACAGATATCTGTAGAAGTGTGGCCGAGGCACGGTACCAGACTGGAGCCCAGCCAATCCATGGAACACAGCACACCAAAGTACAATCTCAAATCCGGTACAATATCTTTGGTGTCACCCCTGGGTGCCATTAATCTGTGGCACCTTCTTTTCGGCACCATCTGTCCGGGCCTAATGAAACGCAACATCTACAACCCCCTCCATTCTCACATGGATGTGGAATTTGTCCGAATTCGCAGTCGGCCAATTCTTCCAGGCCCATGTAGAAACACTTCACACACCATTAATTGACACCTAATAATGGCCACATGGACTCGGACAATCACCAGTGCCACACCGTAAGATAACAGGAATAAAATACCACCAGTGCTATCGGTACCAGAATATTAGGCCCGTGTCCACCACCCTTATCGCTATTTTTCACTCGCCAATTCTCCTAACTGGTCGATTCTGGCCAATGTGGGTAAATTGGACATGGGCATAATCGTCGATCTGGCCGATCTGGCCCTTTTGTCACTTGTCACTAGTCACTTTGTCTTCTTATCAATCCACCACTTTTCCATTGATAATTTGTTCACTTTCCACTTTTCTACTTTGGCTCCGTGCTACAACGTGTCCACATACAAACGAACGAACGCTTCTGGAGACGGTTGACATGCGATGACGTGGAATACAAAGTGCACATGATATTGGCCACGGAACCGGCTCGCGACTGCGAAATTGGCTGGATGGGGCAAAATGGCTCAATGCTGCGTTGCGTCGTCTGGAGGACTACACGGGAGCGGGAGCGGGATCGAGTGTGGGAGGCGCGTTGTGTTCTTGCACAGAACACCCCTCCAGTCATGAGGAGTGGAAACGTGTGGGAGGCCCGTGGTTCGGGAAGTTCAGAGAACAGGTTAGTGGAGCTGGAGGTTTAGAAGCAGGAGGGGGCAACAATTGACAGAGGTGTCAGTTCTAGAACTCGACGTTCCATGCAGTTGTATGCAGCGCCCGGTGGCTGTGTGCAGTCTGTGTCAAGACGGTGGAGTTCGGCAGCTCCGCATTTAGTACGGCGACCGCCCCTCGCTTGCCCCTCGTGCCTAATAGAGACCACGCATAAAGACGTTTGGGGAGCATAGGCGGCAAGATGCATCAGCGTGCGTCCGCGGGGTGCGTGGTGAATCTACCGCTGCGTCCTGTAATAGAACAAGCGCCCGCGCCTGTGTGCAGGCCGGTCATGTTGCATGTGCTGCACACAACCTGTCACACAAACTCTGGCAGATCAACCTGAATCTCCATATATAAGCGTGGGGTTCCCTGGAGTGGACACCGGTGTATTCACAGCTGCTTCTGTTGTGACTTACTGGACTTTTCGACTTTCTTCGTACCTACTCATCATGAACCCCATGGACCCCGTTCACAACGTCATGGCCACCATGGCCTCGGTGACCTCCAACACCTTCGAGCTGGCATACTTGCTCCTCGACACCATGATCTACTACATCATCAACATCTCCATGATGTTGTTGATCTTCAGCGAGTTGGTGGTGACGTTCTCCAACGACTTCATCCACAACTACAACATCCTCATGTCGTCCGTCCGTCACAAGATGTACAACAACATCAACTAGAGTCTCTGCGGAGCACCTGCCCAGAGCCCATGGCCACGTCTAAGTGCGGGCCCCACCACAACAAATAGCAGAGAACGAGGCCGGACCCAAACCTAGCCGACACCGAAGCTTTCTTAGAGGCTAGAGAACTTTCGGGCCCCTAATCTCCTATCGTCAACCTCAATGCTCATCTGTTTACAAGATCAAGCTCATTGGGATCTGCACCCGGGTGCAGATCCCACCACCACAGTCGCGATGCCCTCACACAATCCATTCCGCTCCGAACCAAAACAATCGGATCCCCCCTGGCGGATCCGTTCTAATTCAAACTATGTTCCACCCACGTTCCACGTTCCATTGGAGTCCCTGCCATGCCAATCCTGCCGGTGCCCCCTCCAGAGTTTCCACTACCACTCAAGTCGTCATGGCACCTGTGGTTCACCTTCGCATTGCTGGTGCGATGTAGATCAGCTTCTCCGCAGAACGAGGAGCATCGAGTCATGCGGCCGTCCTGCGTGCAGGCCGGCCGAAGCTTACTTCATTTCTCCGTTGGCGAAGTCTGGGGTTTCTGTTGTCACCAAGACTGAGCCTGACTGTATAGTGCGTAACGTACACTACTGCCTACTGTACTCTTAATTGATGTTCTATTCTGATTTCCTAGGTTGTCTAGCTTGCTGAGCATGCTGGCGGTGTCTGTAGCTGGAAGCCTCACCCATTACCCCAGACATGGGTTCCAATGGGGTTTTTCAGTGGTCCGGTTCTGCGGCTTATCCTTCCCCATGATGCGATTCCGCTTTTCCCCAACTGTTCCATCTGTTCCTCAATTCCCCACACCCAGTGATCTTCACAGGGTTGCCACGGAACGTTAGGGCTTTGGTTCGTGCTGGTGCTATTGTAGTGTCGAAATGGCACCTTCGGGCCGTTCTGCAGGTGTTGTGTCCGGTAAGTCCTAGCCACAGATGGCTCCATAATAATATGGTATCTTGGTTCCTATTTTTGTATGGTTCCGTACGATTGTTATTGTTTACGGAAGAGGTGCTCCCAGAATATCAGAGACACCTGGAACGGGCCGGGCCGCTGTGTCTAGGAATCCGGGGAGTAAAATCTGCACCAAATAAGCTCGTAGTCTAATGGTTGTTCTGCTGGTGGAGGAGTGTTTGTGAGGTGGCTAGGGACCAACGGAAAGCCTATTCTCTATCCACCGTGCCTCGCCACTGCCTTGCTACTGCCCTGCTAACCTCTGCAACTATACACCCATATTGCTATAGCCTAAAGCCTTGCTCCGTCATCTTCGGTTCTCCAAAACTCCCCCACTATTTTGTAGGTTCACGGGGAACTAATTTAGTATTCACGAACATGGCCATCTGCTCGTATGCTTATTCCGGCCAGTCACATAACCGCGTTACCCCGCATTGATGCGAGCGAAGTTTCGTTTCATGTCCATGTCATCTCCACAAAATATACTCACTTGCTGAGACATCATGCATACTACGATAACTCCGGCCCCAACCTGGGCATGGGCAAAGGTAATAGGTGGTGATAATTGGTTGGTGATTAGCGGTAGGTGCGGGAAGTTGGTGAAGAGTGGTGGTTAGAAGCAGTCGTTAGTAAGCGATTGTTTGAGACTGAGGTCAGTAGTAATGGACAGTGGTGGTCAGTGAGGGCCGGGGAATAATAGAGAGTAGTGGTTAGATCAGTTTGTGGTTAGTGATCGATGCAAAGTGTAATGGACAGTGATGTCAGACTGCTTAGACACGGCCGGTGATGTCAGTGGTGTCAGTGGTGGCTGGTTATTTGTGATGTCAGCGGTGCCTTGATGTCCAAGAAATCTCTTTTACAAGAGTTTTCTGTTCGTTCTACTAGAATATTGCTGCTGGTTCCCAAAATGTTCGGTTAGTTCCCCCCTTGACTGTTAGTTCCCCTAGTTTACTGTTAGTTCCGCCACTCTACTGTTGGTGCTACAAGTTTACTGTTAGTTCCCTTAGTTTACTGTTAGTTCCCCCAGTTTACTGTTAGTTCCCCCACTCTACTGTTAGTGCTACAAAAATTCTAGCGGGGTGCTGCCACCGTTCTTTCCATCCCTAAACGGAGTTACTGGCGGATGAGTAATAGAGAAGTAAGGGTTTGTAGTAGATTCTAGTTCGCATAATAATAGCTTGTGCTTCTGATAATAGCCTGTGATAATAATAATAATAAAATTAGTCCGTGGAAATGATGTATTTTATGATTCGGTTGCGATCCACCAGTTGCGCTTCCGCATCCCTCGAGGTCAGTTTGGTTATGTCTCCAGATCAAATAGGCAAAAATAGACACAGTGGCTAGTGTACGACGATTATTAAGTTTAGGTTCTGTTTACCACTCCTTCAACTTGTTTGTTTCCGCCCGTGCCTTTCTGCTTGTTCTTGCTTGTTCTTGCTTGTTTTTCTTTCTGTGATTCACTCCTAATGATAAATTTCCAGGCGATTGCAGTGTGCCTACTAATCTCTGTTTCCTCTTTGTAAACCTTCTTGCTTCCGTTAAGCAAACAAAAATAAAGTCCCACATCTTTCATCTCAGATTGTTAATGATCGATGCAAAAAAGGGGCGAGCTGGGAATTGAACCCAGGGCCTCTCGCATGCTTGTTGAATCTTTCAGAGAACTGAAAGAATGCCCAAAGCGAGAATCATACCACTAGACCACACGCCCGTGTGAGAGAAGAATGGGGGCGAGCTGGGAATTGAACCCAGGGCCTCTCGCATATTTGTTGTACTGTCCAATTACTTGAACAATCACCCAAAGCGAGAATCATACCACTAGACCACACGCCCGATTCTTATGTTGGTTGGCACCAGTAAATCAACACACAGTGTTTGATCGAAGTGGTTGTCAAAGTTGGCGATTCTGTTTTATTGGTGGAAAGTGTTCCGGAAAGACAATTAGAATCCTCTCCTGATGGAGCGGTGACGCTAACGAGCAAAGTTTGGCTCTTCTATGGTGAGTTATAAGGTTTTAGTTTTTTGTTACGTCGATTGTTTCTAACACCAATTTCCCATACAATGTGAAAATTTTACAAATATTGCTAAAATTCATAAAATACACGGTATCTAAGATGCTCTTGACATAGGCAGTGCCAGTGGAAGCTACGGTCATAGCATATAAAATCCCACTTAGTTGTAGAAACAAAGATATCCGTCGTATCCATGTTGACGTAGTTTCAAAGGCTCTGGCCATACACTTCCGAATTCATTATCTTTATCCTTTTTACAATATATCACATTTGATTCGATAGCCAGCTCAATTTGATACTCTCGTCTTCTTCTACATTTCGTGTTTATAAAGCAGATACATTAATTAACCTAAAACCCATATAAACTCAAGAACTAGATATAAACTATTCATTAGTCGTATAACTAACTAAATAATTTACTCTTCGTCTTCTTCTTCTTCTTCGTCAGCGACGGAGTAGAATTGCAAGGAGTATTGGTTTTGCTTGACAGAGACGAATCTGATCCAGTCTCTGATTTGGTTCTTCTTCAAGTATCTCTTGGTCAAGTACTTCAAGTACTTACCGGAGAACTTGGCGTTGGAGACAACGACAACCTTGTTACCCTCAGAGGAAACAGAGATGTCGTCACCCAAGTTACCAACGATACCCTCGATCTTGATGTGCTCGACCAAGTACTTGACGTAACCTTCTTGGTCAAAGACACCGTTCTCAACTGGGGCAGAGGTGTCAACGACGAACTTCTTAGCAGCCTTAGCTTTCTTGGAGGTCTATCCCATGTTAGCCTACCGCACTATTATCGGCAGATGAACAAGCACGCTTGTTCACCCAAGATAAAGACAGCATAGCCCAGGGACGGGTTTGCGTTTAGGTTTTATAAGTATCTAGAATGCTTCATTGAAAAAAAGGAGGTCATCTCTGATTCTCCAAAAAAAACTCTTTCAACCACTTCAATAAAACTCTGTATCACCAACCCGTTCAAAGGGATTCTGTTTTATCTATGATGTTAGTATACATACAATTGGAGCCATTTCTATCAATAAGTGTGGATAAAGAAAAAATTTGGCCGTCCGCACAATGTTATAGTTTTCAGCGGGCAGGTGAAAAGTCGTGCGCGGACGCCTTTTCTCGATGAGAGCACAGACTCAGGTTCGTTTTGTCGAGGAGAGGCGAGCGTTCTGAGACCAGGGCTGGGGCCCTAAGAGTACGATTTTCACGTGCGTGACTCATGAATCACCATGAATCACCATGAATCACCCATGACTACTACGCACTGGGCCAACGCTGTGTGTGGGTATATGAGTCGGATGATTCACCACATGATTCACAGGATGATTCAACGGGTCCTGCAGCACCAACACTGGCCCCCAACTCCGACCCCCCGTAGCCCCGGAGGAGTGGTGGGCGGAATATTTTGGGTGAATAATGGAGTATAAATTGCGTATCATTGGGTCTGTAATTGTGATAGTTGAAAAATGGGCTTTTCTATGAGATCGTTCACAACCAAGTCTAGGAGCTGGATTTGTTCCAGTTCAGTGTTCAATGCCGTGAGCACTATCAACGTGGACTCTTTACTCAATGCCAACATTGCTGCTAAGAAAGTGGCAGAACAGTCTGGAGCCATAGCCATTGATATGGCTAAGGCCACTGTGGAACCTATTAATTCATGGACCAAGGCACAGATCAAGGAGATCTACGACACTCCGTTAATGGAACTCGTCCATCAAGCACAGATTCAACACAGGAAGTACCACGATCCTCAAGAAGTCCAATTGTGCTCGTTGCTTTCCATCAAAACCGGGGGATGCACTGAAGATTGCAAGTACTGTGCCCAGTCAAACAGGTACGATACGGGAGTCGATGCTGAAAAATTGATCAAAATTGATGAAGTCATGGAGAAGGCCCGTATTGCAAAACAGAACGGCTCCACGAGGTTTTGTATGGGTGCAGCTTGGAGAGATATGGCAGGCCGCAAATCTGGGTTGAAGAAGATCTCCGAAATGGTCACAAGAATTAATACTGAGTTACGCATGGAAACTTGTGTGACCCTAGGAATGGTCAATGAGACACAAGCCAAGGAATTGGCAGCAGCAGGCTTAACTGCGTACAACCACAACATCGACACTTCCCGTGAACATTATCCTAATGTGATTTCCACCCGTACTTTCGATGATAGACTCAATACCATCAAAAATGTGCGGGCAGCCGGAATCAAAGCATGCACTGGAGGTATCTTGGGATTGGGGGAGACGTCCGACGATCATGTATCGTTCTTACACACTTTGGCCACTATGGACGAGCATCCTGAATCGTTACCAATTAATAGGTTGGTACCAATCAAAGGAACTCCAATGGAAGAAGAAATATCCAAACTTCCCAAGAATTCTAACCGAAAATTAAAATTCGAACAAGTTCTTCGTACCATTGCAACGGCTCGTATGATCATGCCCAAATCGATCATCAGATTATCTGCTGGAAGGTATACGATGAAAGAACACGAGCAGTTCTTATGTTTCATGAGTGGAGCCAATGCCATTTTCACCGGAGAAAAAATGTTGACCACCATGTGCAATGGCTGGGATGAAGATATCGAAATGCTTAAGAAGTGGGGCTTGAAACCCATGAAAAGCTTCAGAAACGAGGAGATAGCGTTCAGTAACGATGAGGTGAGTTTTAGTGGTAAACTGCTTGAAAATGATATGAAACAGCCCTAGGAAACCCAAGTCACTTATTAATGTTGAGTCTGGTAACGTCTATAATAATATAGTAATACATACTAATCATCTAGTTCATCCAAAAGGTTTTGATTGTCAATTTTTGGTGTGCTTTCATTGTCCGACTGCCTATTTTTGACACCTAGCAATGAAGAAGTGTTCACGACAGGTAAAGAAAACGACTCATCGGGATTTTGTTCGTTGATGAGCTTCTTTTTTGTTCCGATAGAGATAATGGAGGTGTTGGCTTTGGTATGATCAGTTCCTGCTGCTCTCAGCCGAGAAGAGACGTGATTTACAGTCTCTTCAGTATTTTCATCTTCTTTATACTCGTCCTCTTCATCGACATCAATGATTTCATCTATTTCTCGTTCAATATCGGCGAGGTCTCCAATGTGCGTGACTTCGTCCTCTTTATCTTGCTTAAGTGTAGAAACAGAAACGCTTTTGTCAAGGCCAATTCGATCTTTAGACAGATCATCAGGTAGAGCATCATCAGAATCATAGTTGGATTCGAACAAATCCGGAGATATCTCCAACAATTCATCGAGTCCGCCCCCTGACCAACCTTTCTTGGCCACTCCTTCAAAAATCTCCAACTGGGCTCTAATTAATGAGCCTGTCTTGATGAGAAGATGTTCCAGAGTAAATCTTTCGATCATCAAATTTATTTCGTGATAATATTCGTACTTGAGGCGATCTATTTCTTCCAATTGATTAGTCAAATTCAATAGATTCGTTTTGTAGGTATTGAGGTTTCTAGTTTTCTGTTTGGACAACTTCAAATTTTCCAATTCCTTTTCTCTCAACACCGCAGATTTGCGTTTCACTTCTTGTTGATAGAACCCGTGGTTCATGTCGTACTCTTCCTGTAATTTGGCCACCTCTCGTTTCAATGGCTCCTCAAAGCTGGACTGTATGAGTTTGCTCAAGATGTGCTGATTGCTTCCAATCATGAACTGTAATCCACCGGCGTTGAGCAAACCGTCTGATACGACCTTGGAGTTATTGACCTTGGGACATTCATTGACACTGTCCTCCAAGGCTTGGCCAAATTCGTTAGCAGCCTCGGATACCTGCATCAACGAGGTTCTGAGCTTGGACGCCTTGGCAAGCACTTTGTTGTAGGTGGCGATATTTTGCTGGAAATCTTTGGAAGTCACGATATTGGAAAGATCCAGCACTGAGGGAGAAAATGAAGTGAAGGTGTTCAACGAAGGATGGCGCTGGAGTTTGCGATCCTCTCCACCTTGGAACTTTTTGGACTTTTCGCTTGAAGCTGGCGACATCGGTATATTGGGCTTGTTGTTCATGAACGAGTAGAATTCAGATAAGTGCTCTGGAGGCTTCACAACGTTGTTTACTGCTGGAGGATCCAGGGCCAGTGGTCGGCTTCTGGGGGTCGAATTGGCCTGTGGAAACGCGGAATCTGCCGCTGTGGGGTCCGCGGAGGAAGCAGAGCTAGCAGAACCAGCAGGAAACTGCTCGTGATTCACCAGAGCCAGGTCTTCGTGGGCTATGGAGTCCATTGGGATGTTAACAAATAGTGCAGTTAATGAGTTATAACATGCAATTGATCTCGAGATAAGATATATTTACTATGGGATCGGGCGCGCATGGGTCCGTTGAACCTGCAATCTGGGGTATGAAGGTTTAGTGGTGGATATGAGAAAAGGTAGGAAATCAGTCAACGATCTGGAGTGATTGGTTGGTGTTCTGCTTTTTGGTCATAGAAAAGAGCTGCGAAGGTTATTAAGAAGCGAACTGCTCGTTTTCCCGTGAAGAAATGGTGGTTTTGTGTGCTTTTTGGTGGTGTTGATGGTGTTGGTGTTGGTATTGGTGTTGGATTATGGGCCCTCTCAATCTGCAATTAATTATACGTTGTACAGTGACAGTTGCTAGGCTCAGAAGTCGAAAGCAGTGCATATTACGAGTGCAAAAAGCACTAAACATGATGTTAGAATCGGTGCAGATCGTGTGGAAATGAAATTAGCACTGTTGTATTCTGAGATACTCTCATAACTACCTCTATTGAAAAGACGAAATCGATGCACTCTCCGCGATGCTTGGTAGATCCGGAGTTCTAAAGCGTTGGAAAGGCCAAAAAAGTATGGTAACATGGAAGGTCCGAATTTTAGAAAGGGTTGTAAGATTTACAGGTTCTCTTCGTGCCACTCTATCACATGCTACACCAGAGTTAACTCTTTAATTATAATCAAGTGATCCGGTGTTGGTGAGATCAACTGAACATATATACCAGGGCGTGTGGCGTAGTTGGTAGCGCGTTCGCTTAGCATGCGAAAGGTCTCCGGTTCGACTCCGGACTCGTCCATTTTTTTGGTCAATGAAGCACATAGAGTGTTATCTTCTATTTGTCCAACAACTAAGTTCCATACAATTACGTCTTTTCTGACAATCGGCTTTTTATTCTTTTATTACGTAAATACTGATAACATTTTCAATATAAATTTCAGTATCAATACAATTATGTATATATGAATTATGCAAATTCGTTACTCAATTGCTCCAAGGCGTCTTGGTTATTCAACAACGCCATTGCTGCTCGGGTCATTGCCTTCTTTTTGGATTTGTCGCTAGCAGTGGCAACAGCCACTCCTTTGATCTTCAAATCCACCCTGGCCACTCCGTTTTCAATGGAGCTAATAATGTATTCTGGGGTTTCCCCGAACCTCTTGCCAACTTCAGCATAAATCCTGTTCTTAGCATCCGAATCGAGCGGATCTGCATCACTTCCCTGGACAGGGAAGATCGAACTAATTTGCAATGGTTTTTGAGTGGCAGGCTTCAGTTCTTCATTATTCTTCATCTTTTTGGTAACTCTGACAGATTCCTTTCTGTCAGTGGCCAATCTTAACTCGTGGTATTTCTCGAGCATTGGCTTATTATTCAAAGCTTTCATGGCTGCTCTCAATCCAGCATCCTTCATGTTACTGGCTGTTCCATATCCTAAAATGTCATTTCCCATTTTACACACGATTTCATAAGGTTGATCGGTACCATCACCTTTGGAAATGACGTGGTATGTAGGATGGAACAGAGCCGTTCCAAGAACTGAGTATAATTCTGTTTTGGCTTCTTTGTTTAGTGGTTGAATATTGTATTCGGCATCGTATTTCAAAAGTTTTTTTTCATACAATTTGGCCAACCAGTCCTTGATTTCTTGGAAATCCAAACCCCTCTCGATTCCTAAAGCTCCAACATAAGCCTCGAAAATATCAGCGTAGATCTTTTGGTCTGACAGCTTCAAAATTTCTTCGTTGATATTTGCTCTCAACTTTTTGTGGAAACCATAAGCAAACGAAAATTCCTTCAAGGAATTGTTATCGATCAAGTGGGATCTAATTTTGGTCAAATCGCCTTCAGAGGCCCCAGGAAATCTATCGTAGATGATCAAGGTAGCCAAATTATTTAAAATAGAATCTCCCAAGAACTCCAATCTTTCGTTATGCAAATTTTTCAATTCATCTTGTTGCAAATAAGATTTCAGGTTGATGGTAGATTTGTGAATAAAAACTCTTTCATAGAGATGTGGATCATGAATGACGGGTAATGCAGGCATTGTTCCGTCTGTACCATTCTGGGAAATCACCAGGGTGGATGAGAGGTAAGGGATTTCAATTTCAACTTTCTCTTCATCCGAGATGGGAACGCTTTTCAACCTTGCTCTCTCATCTTCAGAAATTGGCACATTAGTGGCGAGAATATCATCAAAGAGTTTGAGCTCTCCCAATTTATATTTTGATTTCAATTGGGAGGCCAAATGGAGCAATTTGTTTTGCTCCAATTCGGACTTGATAGCTGGAGTCGTAGATGGGGCTTGAGATATTCTTTCAAGCTCTAGAACGTTGGGCGAGTCATTGATGATCAACTTTAAACTCTTCTGGAGAGTCCGGGTAGAGTATTCTAATTTCTGAACTTCAATCAACCCCACTTCACTGTTTTTCGTCAATGATGATCTTTCCAAGGTCTCATCCATTTTTGCAGCCTTTCTCTTCTTGGTTTCGAGGTCTGTAGCTGTAACTCCTTTCAATCCTTTCGACACTACTTCATTACTTTGCATATTCAGAACCGATATTATTCTTGTCAAGTAAGCATTAAGTAGTTAAACATAATGCGATGGGAGAATTTTGAAGCCATAGTACGCAAAGGTAGTGTGCGTGCTCGAACAGATTAGTATGCGCTATCAGAGGGATTTCCATCACCTTTGGGAGATCCAAGATCATCGGGTACTTGAATGAGTTGATTGCAGAAATTAGCGGAATCACATAATGAAGTGCGGAAAAGTCGTTCAAATGATTCCATAGGTTCTTCAGTTCCATAAAGAGGTGAGTAGTGGTGGTTACTTGTGGTTTTGGTTCATTATCAGACCCCTATGGCTGCTAAATCCAAAACGATTGAGGGAATTTTTTCCGAGTGCTAGACACCTCTGAACTGTTTGAAAAGAAGTCGTCTTAACACTTGAAGCTGTTACAGCCACTTTATGCTGTTTTCGAAAGAAAACACCTTACTTAAAGGCTCAGTTGGTCTTCATCGTTATACGTTGTCTAAGGCTAGTGTGAGCTTGGTCGTGCACTTGGACCCTTGAGATACGAGTCACGTGACATGCTCGAGCCCAAGTCGTGTGTGAGGACCGGAAAACGAAGTGAAAAATTACAATACATCGACATCCACCTTCACCCCACCAAGTACGATGTTGGCACAATACTTTTCCGCCCTCCGTGGTGGTATGGTATCGAGCTTGCCTAGAGCGTCCGCATTCAACATGTCCGCCAAGATCATGGTTTCCAAGTCCTCATATAGCACCGAAGCAGAGAAGTCACCTATATTCAATTTAGAGGGAAGAGCTACAGGAAAGCCAGTTTTGTCCAGAAAGACGTTCTTGATGGACTACTACAAGTATCTTAACGACAACAACGAGGTCGTGATATACGCCCATCATAACAACATACCCAAGGCCGATAACAAGAGGCTCAGATCCGAATTGAAGAAGGCAGGTGCCCAATACAACGTGATTGCAAACAACATCTACACAGTATACTTGAGATCCGCTCACGAGCAGGATCCAGCTTCGGCTGTTAGCACAAAGAAGAACAAGGACGTCAAGCACCCATTGCATCCATTGTTACATGGCCCCACCGCATTGATCACCATTCCCAAGAGCGACCCTAGTGCCGTGGCACAAGTGTTGAAGGTGGTCAAGAGTCTTCAGGACAAATTGTTTGTTGTCGGAGCACGTGTGGAGACCAGTTTCACAGACATCAGTGAAATCACTAAGTTCAAGGACTTGCCCACAAAGGAACAATTGAATAGTCAATTGGCCGGTTTGCTCACTGTGTTGGGAGGTGCCGGATTGGTCAGAACTTTGGAGACCGCATCCAACGTGTTGTATCTTACCTTGGAGCAACGTAGAAAGGACTTGGATCCTAATGAGGAGAAAGAAGAGTAGCTTGTATATAGTGCATTAATTAAACATCACAATAATCTTCACTCCATACTAGCACCTGGAAAACTTGTTTTTTATTTAGATAATAATTTGATTTCAACTGTAGAAATTCGGGTCTTACTTCAATGAACTCAGAAATACACTGGAATATACAGCAGCAATTCATTATGTCTATTTGGTTCATAATTCAGCCCATGACGCAGTATGATTGTCTCAGCGATATCTCTCCCGCAATCTGAGGCCCCAATTTTGATGCGCTCTATTTGAAAAATTTGGCTCATCTCACAGATACACCATCAAATCATGTCCAACGAAGTGAAAGATAAAGAGACCCAGTTGCGTGAGCAGCAAGATGCCGAAACCAAGAGGAGAATGTACCGTACCACCAAAGAAGAAACCAGAAAGAAGATGAAGCATGCCAGATTCGACGAGTCCACAGGAACCACTGGTGGTGACGAAAACGAAGTCTCATTACCTAGAAAGAGATTCTACAGACAAAGAGCCCATTCCAATCCATTCTCTGACCACAGATTGGAGTACCCAAGGTCTCCCGACGACATGAACTGGGAAAAGTTGTATCCTGCGTTCCAAGACCCCGAATCTAAGAAGATGTTGGCTCAAGTGGAGATCGCAGACATAGGGTGTGGGTACGGAGGATTGATGACCAAGTTGGCTCCGGAATTCCCAAACTCGTTGATTTTGGGTATGGAGATCCGTGTCCAGGTCACCCAGTACGTGGAAGACAGAATCATTGCATTAAGAGAACAACACAAGGAAGATGAGGTGAATTTCCAGAACATATCAGTATTGAGAGGCAATGCCATGAAGTTCTTACCTAATTTCTTCTACAAGGGCCAACTTTCCAAGATGTTCTTCTGCTTCCCCGACCCCCACTTCAAGCAAAGAAAGCATAAGGCCAGAATCATCACCAATACCCTCTTGTCTGAGTATGCCTATGTCTTAAAAGAGGGAGGTGTCGTATACACCATTACAGATGTGGAAGACTTACACAATTGGATGGTTAAGCATCTCGAAGAGCACCCAATGTTCGAAAGGTTGGACAAGCAGTGGGAGGAACAAGATCAATGTGTTTCGATTATGTACAATGCTACAGAAGAAGGACAAAAGGTCACCAGAAACAAAGGGTCCAAATGGATTGCTTGTTATAGAAGAGTACCCACTCCAGAAGAATGTGATTAGACACATGTGTATATTACAACAGGTAGCAAAAATAATATACAAGCGACTGTTGAAGAGGGCAATAAATAATAGTTCAGAAACACAACGCAAGTAAAAAAAAGGTTGAACAAGATAGACTTGGTTAGTTTACTGTAGCCTAGAATCAAAACGCCGATAAACCATTCTTTCTATTCTTGAACACTCGAAAAAAAGAACCGACTTAGAAGTCGGCGGCGGTAGAGTGGATAGCCTCTTCCTTGGCTTCCTTGATTTCTTCAACGATGTCTTGGGTGGTGTGAGCGTTCAAAGAAGAAGCTGGGACTTCTGGGAACTTGGAGGCCCCGGTAGAGGTGGCACTGGCGACTTCTTCGTCGATCTTGGATTTGAGGGAAGCGTCTGCATCGGTACCGAAGGTGGTGGCTCTGGATTCACCGACAGTGGAGCCGGCGGTTCTGGTTGGGAACTTGGAGGAAATGAAAGCACCGACTGGACCGGTCTTCTTAACCAAGTCATCGATGACAGGAGCGGCCTTGGAGTGTGCGATCTTGGTGAATTCAGCGGTCTTTTCTCTGGCAATTGCAGAGTACTGAGCAACCAAAGCATCGATTTGCTTCTTGTTCTTGAGGTAGATAACAGGCACGGTGAACACCAACACAACGGAGGCGGTGATCAAGGTGAACAAGGAGAACCACGAGGTGAGCTTGAACAACACGTAAGAGATACCGGCGGCCTTCAAGGTGGTTTCGATGTCGTGGGAGAAGATGATCTTGGTGTACTCTTGCTCGATCTTCAAGTTGAACTCGGCCAAAAGTGGCAACCAGTTGTCGTTGAATCTTTTGGCACAGGAGGTGGTCGATGGCTTGTACTTGGTGACGAAACCTTGGCCAGTGACAAACTTACCGGCATACTCGGCAGCAGCAGAGACTAAACGTTAGTAAGAGCTAGGGGACTGGACGCTTGGTCCTGGGGACCAAGCGGTCAATGGGCGGTGGAATCAACGTACCTAACAAACCGAGGTATGCCAAGCGGAAGAAAATGGTGAACAAGTTGATGGTCTTGAAAATCACCAAACCTCCGATCACTCCTCCGAAGACCTTTCCGGTCTTGATGGGGTCTTTCCAGGTCAACAAGTTGATGAGGTTCTGGTCGGCTGCAGTGGAATGGGTGCTCATGGTGTGGACTGGGGAAATTCACTGACAATTGGCTGAAGGCAAAAAAAGTGGTTGTGGCGACAGGATCAAAAGTTTATCACGATCGAGATACCGACGGTATCGGCTATGGCGCCCCTGGGTGAAATTTTTCTCCTTGACGACTTGGCTCACGTGAGTCGCAAGCAATCGTCTTGTGACAGAACCGCACTGGGATGGAGGTGTGGGTGTGGCAGGGGGCAGATGGGGCTAAACGTCGAAATGACCCGATGTAGGAAGGGCTCAGGAGACTTTAGGGGGTTGGAAGGGACCGAGGGGAGTCAGGGAGTGGACAGGAGCAGCAATTGGCGTAGGAACGGAGCTGGAGGGCGAGTTTGAACGGAGTTGATGGAGGTGTTGAGACGTTGCCGGAGGAGAGGTACGGGGAAACTGCTGCGACTTTCGGTGGGGCCGTGGGCAGCAGGGGCAGTTCTGGCGTGGGATTCCTCGGTAGAGGCATTATTTTCCACTGCTGCGAACGGAATTAGTGCCAGGTACGTGAATCCACACCACAAAGGGACGCTGGGGGTTGCACGATGCGGGCGATGGAGTGGTGACTACTACGGGAGTGATTACTGGGAGGTCTGTGATTTACTACGGGGGCGTGATAATTAATATGGGCGTAATAGTTAATATGGCAGGTGTAATAATCGCGGTGCAGATAATAAACGTGGCAGCGGCGTACCGCGACGCGGTGGGGGCGACCGTGCGTAGGGCGAGGACATACGGTGTTCCGCCATCGTATAGTGATGGTCCTCTATCGAGAGTGATGGTCCAGCCTTATGGTGTCACTATAGTCCATTTTGGTACCCCTAGAGTCTCATAGGTATCACTATGGCCAATGCACGGAGGTCCTGTACCGACCACCATGGCCAGATCCTAGAGCACCAAATTGATTTTTCACGCCGCTACCTTCCGACCTCGCTACATCTCGTGGATCACCGCCCGCGCAACGGCCATGGCATGACGGTAGTCCCAGCGAATGGTGTCAGGATGGTGGAAGTGTTTGCTGTCTCCGAGCTTGCTGTACCATTCGAGTGATATTTGTGCGAACTGACCGGCCACGAGCTCGCCAAACCTCTTTACTTGCTCCATTTCGGGGTCTTTGGCGTGAGCAATTAGTGCCATTCCTCGCACGAGTTTCCGGTAGAGTGCGCCGTACTGCTCGATTGCCGTGCTGGTGTGGTGGAGCTGGCACAGGGTTTTTTCCTCGAAGCTCTCGTAGCTCGACCCCACGTAATGGTCGCACGACCGCTGTTCCACCATGGCGTTGGTCCAGCTGATGCTACAGCGGTGCTGCTGCTCCATGAGGGCCCATATGAGCTCCATATGGCACTCCACGAGCTCCAGGAACCGTTTTAGCTGCGAAACATACGCGCAAATTGCTGGTCGCTCCAAGGTGCACCTGCTGCACTTGCTCACAATTGATGTCCTGGGCGAACCGTGAGAACTGGTGAGACACTTTTTGCACCCAACGGTAGCAATAGCCTCTGAGTCCCCGGGGATCGTTACCGGCAGCTTGGAGTCTTTGCTAGCAACTGGGGAACGGGCTTGTGGCCATGCCACCAAAAACCGTGCTCCGGGGTCGGCAGAGGCACCGCAATACTTGTCCACCAAACTACTAGCATGGGGCATTTGTTCAGGGCTGAAGACTGTGTCTTCAGCCAGAACTTCCTCAAGTGTCACAAGAACTTGGTTAAGGCGGCGCAATGCCGTCATCAACGTGTCCCGGTGGAGGTGGTCGACCTGTTCCGAGCCCTTTCCGTTGATCAAATCAGCAATAAGTTTGGGAAGGGCCGTTACTTGCTCGAGTGGGTACGTGAGCACCGACCTCAAGTCGTGTCGAATTGGCACCAGTGAGACACTGTTAGTAGTGGACATTTTGAGTGGGAGCGTGATGCGAAGCGAAACCAACAGTCGTAGCATAAGGTCTTCGCCCAAAATATGTTCGTTGAGCATTCTTCCAATGGGAACGTTGTACAAGTCGGATTGGGCAATGGTCATGTGAACCGTTTCCTGAGTCAGGTTGAGAAATTTGAGCAATTCTGTTAGGAAGCGATGGTAGTGCTGCTGTATCAGTACAAGCTCCGGATATAGTAACAGGGAGCACATCTCGGGGTCCAAGTGACTCCTGTAGAACGTGCACTTTTGCTCCAAGATTAAGGCATTCTCCACCAAAAATCCAAGCAACCGGGCTCGGTAGAATTCGGGGTCTTTCAGACTAGGAAATCGGTCGAGAGGCTCCCTTCCTGTGTTGGTAGAATTGGAAGGGTACTTGAGCCAGGAAGGGCAGTAGAGATCGTCAGCTGAAATTTCAGATTTCGCACTGGAACCTCCCATTGCATCGGAACTGGAGCTCAGGGTTCCACAATATCTGTGACTAGAATGCAATCGTGCACTCCTACGAAGCTGTAGCATTTTTATATTGGTGATTCTATAAGTCTTGTGTATTTTTTATAGGTTCAAATCCCGTCAGAATCGTTTCAGAAAATGACTGCGAAATGAATGCGAAATATGAAATCGATGCCTTGCTACACACAGGAAACGAGTTTATTTCATCAACGTCACCGATTCGTTTTCCATGACTCCCTTCCCGAGGTACTCGATCATGTACTTGAATCTGTCTTTACTCTCCTTCAAGTTGCTTTCAAAAACCTCGACGTTTTCCTTGGATTTGAATTGGTTCTGGCGAACAGTCTTAATTTCATCAATCTCACTGATACAGATTGGGCATGCTTTCTCTCCAGACGCAGAATCTCCCGTGGAAGAAGCTGTGGCAATCAAATTCTCGTTGAGGCATTTCTGATGGAATGAATGCTTGCAGCGGAAATGTATCACTGGATAATCGAGTTTCAACAGACACTCGGAACACTTATTGTTGTTGATGATAAATTGGTTAGACGTCAATTCTGTCAATTTCACCGAGTTCTTGGTGGATTCAGATTGATAGTATTCCACTAATTTCTCATTGTTATTGATATCCTTGGCTTGATTGTCAATGTAGTCGATGAGGAAGTCTTTGACGAGCCCCAAAGTTATGAACTCGTTGTCTTGACCACTGGTCAACACTTGCAAAAGCTCAAGCGGATTCATGCTTTTGTGCTTTTCAATCTTGTTCAAAATGAAGCGGAACTGTTGCGGTGAAACCTGATCAAAAATCTTCTTCTTAGAAGCAATGAACTTCAACATCATCTTGTACAATTCGGGATGCTCATCTCCATATTGTTTGACAAGATCAAAGCATCCTTCAATATCTTCGGAAATCTCGTAGTTTGTGAAGAGACTCTCTTCGAAGCCCGATTTTTTTTTCGAGAATGTTTCACCTTCCTTGAATTCATAAATATGCGAAAGGAGCAACAATGACGAATCATCCAAGTAATCAGAATTTGTCCTCACCAACTCTATTGCTTTATCCTTCCATTCTTCTTCATTATCAGAATCGGCCGCAAGTGTAAGGTACATCTCTAATAAAGTAATCAACAACTCTTCCTTATCGCTAGTGTTTCCTTGGTACTTATCGAATGTATGCAAACATGCTTCTAAAAAGATAACAAACTCATTAGGATGATCCATGAAACTTGGATAGATGAGACTAGGACGTGGCGGAAGATATGTTGGCTCGGATGGAATTTCTTCAGTAGTAATTTTGTTATTATTTGATGTGGCTCCGTCTTCATTCAAATTAGATAAGTAGTTCACAAAAGCTTTATAACTGTTCAAGGTAAACGACTCGCCTTCTCCATTGGCATGTGTGTGATTGAGGGGCTCCAGTTCAATTTTCACATTCTTGAAGAATGTATCTCTGACTTCTTCTTCACTGATTTTGTACTTACCAGTAAATACATTAATAAGTAGTTCTGTTGTCTCTATTGGGTGGTAGTCTAAGAGTGACTTCGAATGGTCAATTAAAATTATCAAGAGATCTTCGATGGGTAAACTCTTCATGAAATTCAATGCCTGTATAGGTTGATGAAGATAATTTAATTGAATTTCCACAATGTGATTAGGTTGGTTGAGCTTGAATAAGAGCTTGATGACCTGATCAAAATATCCGCATTCTTGGAAAAGATTGATAATTAATTGAAAATTCAAGTCCTGGAAGGTTTGCTTGGAAGAATCATTCAAGTCAAGATCTTCAACGAACCTATCCACATCTTCTGTCATTCTTAATTTGCAGTAACAACATAAAAGAAGGGTAATATGATCATTGTTTGCGATGTTCAATTTATAAAGCTCATATAAGAACTTAGTCAAATTCGAGATGTTTGACACGTCTTTGAATTTGGTGATAATGTTCATCACAAAATCTTCCAAGTCATCCATTTCTTCCTTTTCCTGGTCAGTTCCTTCGATCGTATCTGAACTTTTGAAAAGTTTGATGCACTTTATATACGCAGAAATTGACTCCTCAAAGCTTTGTTTTTCATAAAGAAAATCACCCTGTAGCTTTCGGATTCTATGGAGAGTCTCAGATGGTAGCTTGTTTGCTGATGCAAGGGTATAGGCAATTGAGAACAAGTCTCTTTGCAAAATGATTTCTATTTGTTGATTAATTGGCTTTTCCCGAAGCTTGTACAAAACACCTTCACTCGAGAGTAAGTATATGTCTTGGTTCATTTCGAACTCGTGGGTAATAATGCTATTGGGGACCATTAGGTTGAACGATAAGTGCATGTTGTCTAAATCAAAAATGAGGATTCGGGTAACTAGTTTCTTTTTGTTACTATTAGAAGTCAATTCTTCGTCCAGGGATGAGACTATAAGCAAGTAATTCTTCTCCAAATTTTTTAAATAGTGAATTCTTGTCTTGTTTACCTCGAAGGGAATGGAATTAGTCTTTGCAATCTGATTGTAGAATCGCAACGACGACTTTATTCCCACAATCAACTCTTGGGTTTTGGGTGTGATATCTGAGCAATTCAAATCCACTCCTGTGCTATTAGACAAGACTTTTGCTGGTTTCCCATGTCCTCTACCGGTGGTTAACACGGTCAAGATTTTGGAGGTGGTGGTGATGTACAAAATGTCCGACTGGTTGTTAAAATGCACACCGGTGATGGGGTCATTGGATTCGTAGATGGTTCTTTGTTTGGAGCCTCTATCACGAAGTAAATCACCCCGTACAATGATGACTTTTCCATTGGTGTAACCCACAGCCACGCAATTAAGCTCGTCATTGAATCTGATACAGCTGATAGGGTATGAGTTGTCGCCGTTGGTGACAAAGACCTGGGTTTGGAACTTGTACTTCTCTTGGGCCGGATCCACATTATTTAAACGGATGAGTTTGGTGAGGTCCCAGAGCTTAAGACAAGCAGGAGCGTTTTGGCGTTCGGCCAACGTTACCAATAGATTCGAATTGGGCACCGGCAGAATGAACGTTATACGGAAGTCGACATCGTAAGCCTGGAACTGTTTCTTGACGGTGAAGTCTGAAGGGTCCACGATCAGTATGAAGCAATTGCTGATGGCCATAGCCATGTACGAATTGGTGGCATGGATGGCCGAGAGGCTGGAATCGGAGTAGAGGGGCTCATCCGAAGACAAATTGGGGTCATTGATGGGAGTGAAGTCGAATAGCTGGAACTGTCTCCATGGTAGCTTGGACATTGTTCCAGAAGAGGAAGATAAGTGTGTAGATGTTTGATACGCGGGGAGAAAAGCGAGAGTGCGTTGGGAGTGCGTTGGGAGTGAGTTGGGGAGGAAAGTGAGAGGGAGAAAGAACGAGAAAGAGGACGTAAGAGAGAAAGAGAAGGGAGAGAAAGGGGAAGTTAATGGAGAGGAACTAACTGGAACTAACTGGAAGTGGTGAAAGAGAGAGGGAGGATGGGTTGAGGAAAGAGAGAGATGAGGTGGAATGAAGTAGACAGAGAAACGGTGGTATAAGTAGACATAGATTCTGGTATAGGGAGCATAGTACTATAGTCAACGAGGCCATGTGGGTAATATAGCAGGTGTAGGTGGTGTGGGTCCCGGTGAAGAAGACAAGTGTGAATTCTGAGGCCGTGGAGGATCTAGGAGCAGTTTCCAGAGAAGAGTTTCTAGTACAGAAGAGAAAGGTTGGGGTGTTGGAGTCGTTCAGAGAGAATCAAAGAGTCAGAGGCGGTGGATTGTCGCATAGGGTGAGGTTGCACTCGAAGTGCGAATCTTGGTGGAAGAGGAAATCATGGAAAGTGCACTCCGAGCAGGATGGAGGAAAGTACAATAACGAGGCAGAACTTAAGAGTCCTCGCAGAGACTTAGAGATCTGAGTTGTCTACCGGAGGTTTCAAAGCAACGCATACTCACAGTGGAAAAGGATAGCCGGGGGCATATTTCTAGGTCACTAGCTCATAATCAGAACACCAGTTATTTTTTCGCCCATGTTAATGCCTTGGTAATACGTGGTGGTCCTTGGTCATAGTGCGCACTTTCCATCAGCTCCAATATCATAATCAATGTGAAGTGCTGAGTCCAACCACAGACAAACTGACCACTCTCCAGTGGTCCGCGAGCGTGGCTTCGATCCTTTCCCTACAAATGCTCGTCTACAGACATATCTCACTATAACCCCACGTACCATCCATCCGGCATGTCCTGCCACGCGTCTCAGTCCCTATTGACCGTCGATGAAATTCGCGACTATTGTACTCCTACGATTTTTCAACACCTTGAAATGGTGTCACACAATAGTCAATTTTCAATTCTGACATACAGATATTATTTTCCTCTGGGTCCAGATTTTCTCTCTTTTCCACCAATGACAATAAATTTCGTCTCATCTCCAAACCTACATTTTCGTTTGCTTCGCTAGTCCCGACTCTGCCTCCACCTCGCCCGTCATTTTGCACTTAGCACTCTCTACATGCTCGTCTCGCATGACACCGGCCCCAGGGATATCTGACCGTTGGGCCTCTGCTGCCCGCAGACGTCGCTTCTCTCTTGTCAGTGTTCTCTCCTGCCAGGCTTCTCTCTTGTCAGTGTTCTCTCCTGCCAATCTTCCCTTCCTACCCACACCTTCCCAACTCTCCCTCCCCAGCACTGGATGTCTCTTCCACCTCGTCTTCCACATCCTCCTCCACCTCGTCTTCCGCCTCGTCCTCCGCCTCCACCTCACCTTAATCCCCATTCCATTCCCTTCCCTCCTCCCACTCTCCTTCCATCTCTTCCACTCCTGGCCCACCTTTTTTCGCACTATCTCCAACCCCGTTCACGTGAAAAGTTCCTCTTACCACTACGCGCAACCAAATCGGATTGCGCGGTGTTGGTCTACCACCACCAGCTCCTTGTCGCCGCACTAGCCAGTGCAACGTAGTCCATTCGTAGAATTCCGCCTGGAATTATCCACCTCACTCATTTCTTCGGTTGAGCCTCCATACCCCGTGGCGTCCTATCGTTGGCAACAGACTTTTCACCGGCCTCTTGCACCTCTGGTCCCAGCAGCCATCCTGTGTTTTACGTCTCAGGCTTGTTGCATCATATCGTCACATCGTTTTGATCGTCCTTGCCCCAAGACGCTGGAGCCTCAAATAATTTCCAGGTTTTTCCTCAGAACTTGTTTCCCACCAATTCATCCCCTCCATCTAACCACGGACCTCCGACAGTGGACCCGGTCCTCATGAGTTACGACCCCATCCACGACACCTTCGTGGCCAAGGACACCGCCAGCGACCTGGCGGTGGAAAGCGTCACCACTGAAAACTCGCCCGCAAGGCCCTCGGCGCTCTCCATCTCCAACTTGGTCAGTCCTGGCAAGACCATCGGCCTTGCTCAAGACCCTGTGGACACCTCTGCTGTGGATATCACCGCTGACATCACCGCTGACACCACTGCTGATGCCTCTGTCGACACCACCATGGAGGTCCCCGAAGGGCTAGCTCCAGCTTCAGTAGCCACAATGGTCTCCAGCAGCCTCCCCAGCACTCTCCTCAATCCCATTCCTGGAGGTGTCGCTGGAGGTGTCGCTTCTGCTGTTCCTTCTGCTGTTCCTGGTACTGTTCCTTCTGCTGTTCCTGCAGTTGTTCACAGTGCCATTTCCAGCGCTATTCCAAGCGGTATTCCTAACACTATCCCCAACACTGTCCCCAGCGCTATCCCCAGCGCTATCCCCAGCGCTATCCCCAGTGGTGCCACTGTCCCAGGAATCGATACTCCCTTGGCCCCATTGGCCCCTTCCACCCCAATTGCCCCAACAGTCCACCAACCGGTGGATACAATGCCACCTCAGCCCGTTGGATCCATCAGCCACCAACCCGGTCCTTTACCTCACGAAACTACAGCTCCAGGTGACTCCAAGACAGACGTGGACCCCGATTCGGCTCAAGGGCGTAAGAAGAGAAGAAAGTACACCAATACCACCGTCACCAAATGTCGTTATCTCAAGAAGGCCGATGGAGAACCATTCTGGAGGAAAGATATCCAGTATGACTTTTTAAAGGAGATCTTTGATGACACCAACGCGGTTTTTACCAACGACTTCCCCTACTGCGACGTACCCAGTGCCAACAATAATTCCAAAGTGACGTTTTCTGAGCTTTACATAAGATCGCTCGTCGAGTCGTCAAAATGCTCCAAAATTCTCAAGGAACGTTTGATCAAGGACGTGGATCTTGGAAAGTCTGTCTCCAAAGTCTGTCTTCTTGTGAACTCAGGAAGAATGAACACAACTATCAACTTTGTTCCAGAGATGCGTTCCACGTTACGTACCTATCACTCCATTCCATCCCTTCAAGCAGACCCAATGTATAGTGGTTCCAAGCCACTTCAGGACACTCCAAGACTCAAGTCCATATTGAAGGCTGTATGTGAAGGTCCCGAAATAGTGAGATCGTTGGAAGATTTGATAGACAATCCTCCCAGCAAAAAACCAAATACCAACGTGATTCAAATCATCTTCTTGCTAAGCAACTACTACAAGCAGATTCCTTTCTTTGACGAAGATGATTTCGACCCTACAAGTATATTGTTCAACTCGTTCATGGACTTTTTCTTGAATTCAAAGATGGATCCCAAAAACAGAGCAAAGAGGTTTTTGTGGTTGCTTTACACTTACCTCGAAACAGACTTTAGCATAGAGGCTATGACTAAAAATCCTTTCGGAGGTCTTGAACCTCCCAAGGCTGAATTCATCCCTGAAGAATCCATGGATAATTTTGATCAAGATACCAAATTTGAGGTGGAATATTCTGAAAAGATGTACAAGACTAGGTTGCAATACTTAGCAGATGAAGAGCACAATAGCACACCAAAGCGTGGTAACAAGTCAAAAGTTGAATTGGCAGCCACAGCAGCTGCAGCTGCAGCCTCACTTGCAAGTGAAAATGGTGTTGATCATCATTATCCAAATCTGAAAGATGAAGCTGGAGAATACGACGACCATGAGATGGATGAAGATAATAAGAAGAAGAGAACTCTTTTGAATGAGGACCTAAAGAAAAAGAGGAAGAGCAGAAAATTAAATGGCAGAAATGGCCCATCGCCTTTAACAAGAAATGTGATCTTTGCTGCCTCAAAAAACATCGATTATTCTAGTGAAGAATCTGATACACAGGTAGAATATCCGCCTGAAAACTACAAAACTGTGGAATTTTCTTCCAACCATCCCATTAAGTTCAAATCGATGGTTGACAAACTAAACTTTCCAATTGAAGAATTGGATGATTTGGTGGAAGTGTACAATCAATCGCCTGATTTGCCAGATATCCCAATAGATTCTGCATCCGTTCTCGCAAGACAAGACGTTGTGGATAGATCCAAACCCATCATATATCTGGTTAGAACATCGTCAAAAGCCAGTACAGCATCATTTAATAAGAAAACCATAATATTGGGCAACTGGGTATACCGTTACTTCAAATACAAAAAGTCCATTGGAAACAAATTACTAGGAATCGAGTGGGAAGATATAAGACACGATCTCATCAGTGGCTTGGAATCTTACGTGTACCAACATTTCGGCAAATCTTTAGACTTGAGACATGTTCCCGAAGCACACCAATCACACAAAGCACTTACCACGGAGGAATTAGCACACGAGTACCTTCCAGTCCATGAGTTTAATGCCATTAACGAAAGCACTTGCTATCTCTTACAATTGGCTACCTATTGTAATGATTGGTTCGTGAAGAGAATTAATAGTGAGACAGTTTCGACAGGAGAGAACGGTGTATTTTTCGACTTGGAAAACGAAACCATACAAATTTAGGGATTTTCACTATGTGTACTAATATAGATTGGTGTATGTATTATAATAAAATGAGTTGATTATTCACATCGTAATCTGTATGTCAAATACCTTCTTCAATACGTATTCTAAACCATTAATGATTCCATGGTCTACTATTAACCTCATAAACACGTCGTTGATTTTTGGAAAGGCCAGCTCTCCATTCATCTTTGTGATCTGCAACGTAACCTTAGATTCACAGTCAGCTACCACAGTATCTGTGAGAAGAACCTCCCATCGTAAGTGGACGAGGTAATTAGTATTATCCAACGAGAATTCTAAAGTGAGCACTTCCATCAGCTTCAATATAGCAAATAATTTGATGTTGTCCGATAACTCATCTTTTTGTAACAAAGGATCGAGTCTTGTTTTGTTATATACATTCTGGGGGTATTTTCGAATGATTTTGTATAGGATCGAAATTTTTTTCTGGATCTGAGTTGCTAGAGATGAAAGTCCATAGATGATCAAATTGATCTTTAACTTTGGAATGTAATCAGTTAACAAATGCCTCGAAAACGAAGAAGAAAGCATGGATATCGTCGTTATACTTAGGGGAACTGATTTGTGCTTCTTAAAATTATTTATTATGGACGTTTTTTTCTCTGGAATTAGAATTTGGTAAATAGTTTCGTTTCTGGCATCAATAAGAAGTTCAAATGGAATTTTGAATAGCAACGGTGAGACTATAAGAAATTTTATGGATCTCACCAACTTGTTTGCATCACTGAAAAATGTTGACATCAATATGTTTTCCACTTCAATATAAGGAAAGAACGTCTTTATCATTTCGAGTCGATCCCCCCAGTTATTGGAGGGTAAAACATTCAAGTTCTGGAGAATCTCATCATCATCATTGGTGGAATTGACTGACAGCTGGACAGACTTGTGAACGATGTCTTTGCTATTCTCTTTAAGTAAATCTTCGAGTTTATTTTTGTTAGCATTGCGTTGTTTCAAATCATGTAGATACTTCAATTTGACTCTTAAATCGTCTGTTTCGCTTCTTAGCTGCGATCTTTGATTTATAAGCTGGTTTCTTTCCTCCACAAGTGTGAGCTTGACACTTTGTCTCTCAAGAAGACTTTCGATATCTGCCAAAGATGTATCATGAAGACTATCCGTGGAGGTCCCATTTAGATCTGCTCTTCCGTTTTTGCCACTGGTTTCGTTAGTTTCGGGATCTATTGATTGTTTTTGATTCGCAGGGACAGTTTCTGTTCCCTTTTGATCTGTAAAAGCTTCATCTGTTGTTTGTTTTTGTGTGGAGGCCTCATCTGATGTTTGTTGTTCTGAGGCAACAGGATTTATGATACTGGTGGCCAAATCGAGCCTAAGTTTGCTTGTTTTGGAGCCATCTTCACTTCTGGAACTTGCAGTATTGGGCTGGTTGGGTGAAGTCGTCAAAAGATCAGACAATGTCGTAATATCTTGGATATTACTCATGGTGGTGGTGATACATCAGATGATGTTTTGGTGCAGGAAATCCATCAACTTAGTTAGTGCGACCCTCTGCAAAATCAAATACAAAACCAATACACACCAAATACTCAAACCTATTTCATCTTTACAAAACCACCATGGTATCTTCCCCGGAGTTGAAAAGCGTAAGTGGATTGAATATCATAGAGAATCAAAGACTTTCACAAACTGTTTATGATACTAACAACCAGTATATGGATAAGAAGCTTTCCCTACAATTGAATGGAGGTAGAAAAGTCATAGGAACATTGAGAGGATACGATGTATGTATAGGAAGTATTTATGAAGGCGAAAAGGACCGATATAAGTAAAGGAGAAAAAAGGGAAGGATTGGTACATATGGAGCCAGGATAATGAAGACTACGTGAATTATTCTGATACTCTATCATATCTGGTAGATTTACAGCAGCAATGGCCATCAACGGTACTATGAATTAGCTTCCTGCTCCAAAATGACACAGCGGTCTTATCTGAATTCATTACTAACCTCTAGGTGTTTTTAAATGTCACCTTGGCCGATGCCTTGGAGGAACAGACCAATGGAGACAAGATCAGCATAGGGACTATTGTACGTATCACAACTTGCCAAGGACTCCAGATCCGTCCTTTAAGTACTTTTACTAACCAGCTACAGGTCGTCAGAGGAAACTCTATCATATCATTGGAAGTATGTATAAAGGATATGACATATGAAGTATGAAAAATGCACTACTAACAAGCAGGCACTCGACAAGATTTAGCATATAGTCGATGCAGTTATTACACATCAGGCTCTTTTGACCATTTGAACTCCTCCGTTAGTGTAACCACACTTCTCGTAGAATCCAACGTTATGAGGCGAGCAGTCCAAGATTACCTTATAGCATCCATCGGATTCTGCGATATCTGTCAACTTGCAAATCATAGTATGGCCAAGTCTCTTGCCCTGTTCTGAAGTGGCCACCGATATGTCTTCCACATGACCCACCAATCCGCATTCATGAATCAACTTCTTCTCCACAAAGAGCATTCCAGTGGCAACGACAATTCCTTGCTCATTGGTGATCACATGAGGCTTATAGATGTTAGGCAAAGAGTCCCAGTAGGTGAATAATTCGTCAAATTTTTGCAGGGAAATGTCACCGACTGTGGTCAAGACCTTGAGAGTCTCCAAGTACTGGTTCGAGTAGTCGGACTTTTGCAACTTTCTGAAGGCGTATCCCTGTGGCAAACTCATGGTGAATGGATGAAAGTGGAGATGGAAAGTGTTTTGGGATCGGGCCCAAAATAGAACCGGCCTGGATCATAGGTCACGTGTGCGGCCACGCTATACATCAATGGGTCCAGAGATCTTCGGTATTTTGGGCATGCAGCACGTGCCGAATAGGGCTAGATGATGAGCGAAGTCTCGGTTGATCGTTTGAGGCTGAGTAAGCTATTGTTGGAGCTGGTGGAAGCGAAGGTGGATTGGCTGTGTTGGCTCGTGTGTAGGCAGATAGAGGCACGTGACCACAACTACATAAATCGAATGTTATTGTTTATGTCAAAGTGACGGTGCATGCAGGACGATAAGCAGGTGGTGGTGTTGCATTTTTGATAAGACCACCGTTTGGCCAATTGGACCAATTGGAGCAGTTGATATCGGTATTAAGTGATGCCAAATGGATCGGGAAATAATTGTTGGACTTCCAGTTCTGGACATCATGGGTCATATTGGTTGGGAGGTAGTTTTCTTTCGAGCCACTAAGAGTGTTGAAAGCCATGAAGGCATCGAAAACGCACTTCAACTAGGCCGCCGAACCTTCGACGCTCTCAAAGGCAGTAGAAACACCTACAACTAGAAAAGTACTGGTCCTAGAGGGTACAAGTTGATGAAGCCAGATGGCATTACATAGGAAAAAGAATGCGGAACTGTTTGGTGGTGCAAATATTGACCGATATCCAGAAACACTATATAGACTAGAATCAACACAATACACTGGTGAGACCAACGAAACACCATTGTGGCACATTAGACACAGCACCATCTTGGGAACATTCTCTGGAGCTGAAATACTGGTCCGATGATTTATTGGGGGCTTATTCTCTGTTAAATAACGCACAAGTTCAAAATCCACTGATTCAAGCTATGCCCTAGTTCCAAAATCGAAACTCGAGCTCCACCAATTCCACCAGTTCCTTTTCGAATACGTTCTCTTTATACCCCTGTCACTTTCACTTCCAACCTGGCTGCATTGCTTTGGCTTCAAAGAAGTGCTCTGGTTTTTGCCTCTGCTCACATGTAATATTCATGCTCTCGTGCGACTTCCACCGCATCTGATTTCTGATTACAATTGAATTCGTAATTACAAATATAATTGTAATTTTAACATCAGTTTACCCCACCCTGAGCACCCTGAGCACCCTTGGCACACCCCCTACACACCGTCTCCTAATTGCCACGGGACTACTATCACCCTTATCGCCACCCGGGAAAATTACGGTCCACTGCGTTCTACAGCGCCATACTATGCCCGATACGGTAGTGGCCCCAAGCCACTTTTGCTCTTCTTAGACTTCCTTCGGTGAATCCCGTTGACGCCACCGGCTATACTACTTCTGGACAACTTCTGGAGACCTACGCTATGTGCTGTTCTGCGACGGATGTTACAACAGCGGTAGAGCTAATTAGAAGCATCAATATTGGTTCCAAGACACTCGGTGAATGGCTCTTTTCCGCACTGTGATTTTTCACCACTGAGTTTCTCACTGAGTTTCTCACTAAGTTTCTCACTAATTTTCTCACTAATTTTCAACGGGCTCTTCCCAAATGCGGAGGTTCCACTGATGAACCCAATCACCGACCGAAGTCAATGCTCTGTAGAAAGATCAAACCCTTCGGAATAGGCCGAAAACACCGCCCACTTTCATCTCTACACCTCTAGCTACCCTTCGAGAACATCTCTACCAGTTCCTGATGGCTCCGGACGGCTCGTATTGCCGGGTGCCCTTTGCCCCAATCAAGCGGGTGCGGAAGTGGGACGGTGTCCAGGGCGATGGCCCGAACCGTGGTGGCAAACTGTGGAAAACCACTTCGATGAGATGGCCCCGAACCCCCAAAAGGTTCCATACTTTTCCACCGAAATTTCCAAATAGCTTCTACCAAAGTATCTATCGAGACTTCTACCGAGGTATCTTGCAATTCTACTGCTCCTCCAGCGTTCACTAACCATATCCATAATCATATCATCATAACCATAAGTGACAGAATGGCAAAAGTATCGAATAAACTATTACTCATTATCCACAGCTGATTTTAGGGTCCTCTTGAGTTCTTGTGCTTTGGTCCCCCGTGCGACTTCTCCTCCTCCACACTAAGAACGCAGTACTTAAGCTGCGAATTGCGCAACCATCGAGTCTCACGATATTTGAACTCTCCCCCATTGAAGTTGGATTTCTCAGATTCTTCCTCAATTTATTCCTCAACATCATGTCGTTTACCTCTGACACTTTGACCTACAAGGCCTACACTTACGATTCCAGAAGCACACCGCTTAAGGCCACCACCCAGACCATCAAGCTCGAGAAGAGACCCGATGGCACCTTCGGGGTTCCCTCCGAACAGATCTTACTCAAAGTCCATTCGGCAGCATTGAACCCTGTGGATTTGGTGTTGAAGAACGTTTCCGGCTTCCCTGTGACCTTCTCGGGCAATAACGGGTTCGGTAAGGACGTCTCGGGTACCGTGGTGTCCATTGGTGACAAGGCCGCTGCTTCCAGCAACTTCAAGGTGGGAGACGGCGTCACGGCATTCATCCACCGTCCTTTCACCCAAGGTACCGTCGCCGAGTATTTCCTCATCGATGCTTTTGACAAGACCTTCGACTACTCCTTGGCCCCCAAGAACTTGACTTTGAACGAGGCCTCTACCTACCCATTGGTCTACGGTACCGCGGACTTGTTGCTCCATGACCTCGAGTTGAAGGACAAGAAGCTTCTCGTCATCGGTTCCTCCACCTCTGTGGGAAGATACGTGGTTCAATTGGCCAGACTTGGAAACGTCAAGGAGATCGTGGTGACCTGTTCTGGCAAGTCCAGCGATTTGGCCAAGGAATTGGGGGCCACTTCCGTGATTGACTACTCTCAACACAAATCTGTTTTGAACCCCGTTTTGGAGTCTGTGAAGGAATCCGGAAAGTTCGACTACATCATAGATTGTGCCGGTAGTAACGACCTTTTCCCTCAAATCGATGAAATCATCCACAAGGGTGGTCATTACCGTACTATTGTGGGAGAAAAGAAGGCCAATTACGCCAGTTTCGAACTTTTGGGAAGTGTGGCGGCTTACTCCAAGACTTTCTTCAGACAAACATTGAGTTCATGGGGTTTCCTTAACTACCACTACAAATTTGTCCTTCTTGCACCCGACAGAAAGTGGCTTGAAAGCGCTAGAAAGAACTTGGAAGAGGGCAAGGTCGTCGCTTTTGTCGATAGCGTGCACAAGTTCGATGCTGTGGAAGATGCCATCAAGAGATTGGAATCCAATAGAGCAAATGGTAAGGTTGTGATTCAAGTTTCCGAATAGGTTACAAATTAGCGGAGTAATCAATTTTGATTTGTTATATTAGCTGTTACAGATATTATTACGTGAAACCATTTGTAGATCGGGTGAAATTTTGGAAGTATAGTAATTGTGCCAGAGGAGCTGTACTTCAACTGAGCTTTCTGAAGTACACTATGTATGAACTCTACTAAAAACACGATTATTAATAATCAACAACATCAGGAGATATCAGGAGAAACAGACAACTAACAACTATAGAGAATAAGATTTCTTCAGCAAAAATCATGGGCCACTGAATTTACAATCATTTATGTTACTAAAACTTATACTTCGATAGAAGCAGATCCTTTTGGTTGTTTTCTCAGATGTCTGCATCTAGTAATAGTGCAAAGCAACTTCAATTACATCTCCACCTTCAATTTCAATCATCCCTACTATACTCTTCGATGTTATATCTATTATTATTATACATTACCTGTTCGTAGCAATTATGGTATTCGTTGTCTGGATTATACTTGGGTTGGTCTTTGCTCGAAAACTTCACCTTCGTTAGGAGACTCAGAGCCTTCTCCCTTGTCAGAAAATTCAGAAGAAACTTCCTTGTTGTCGACCTTGTTCTTTTCGAAGTCACCCTCGTAAATACCCAATTCAGCACCTTGTTCTTCGATTTCCTTGTATTGCAACTTAGGCATGGTAGCAGCGACTCTCCATGGTTGTCTACCATCAACGTGAGCTCTGGCAAAGATGATATCGATTTCTTCCAAGGATCTTCCTGCAGTTTCTGGGTAGAAGAAGAAGATCACTGGGATGAATGCGTAGTTCATCAAGGCAAAGAACAAGTAACATCCCCACTTGGACTGGTCAATGAAGATAGGTGTGAACATAACCACACCAAAGTTGGTGATCCAGTTGGTACAGGTGGAAATGGCGGAAGCAACAGTTCTGGTTCTCATAGGGTTGATTTCAGGTGGGTAGATCCATGGCAATGGCAAGATGGTGAAGGCGAAGAAGACAATGAACAAGAAGATACCGACGGCTGCACCCTTGGCGTTCTCCTTGGTGTCTCTAACCAAACATCCGAAGGTGATAGTGAAAGAAATGGCTTGACCGGTGGCTCCGATCAAGAACAAGTTTCTTCTACCCAAGGTATCGATCAAGAAGAATGAAGGAATGGTGGAGATCGCATAAATGGTTGCGAAAACTCCTCCCAAAATCAACGACAATCTTCTGGACAAACCAATGGTGTTTTCGAACAAAACAGTGGAGTAGTAAATGGCGGCGTTACAACCGGTAAACTGTTGGAAGAATTGGGAAGAGGCTCCGATCACCATTCTCTGGAAGTGCTGGGACTTTCCTCCAGAGAACAAGTCCTTGAAACCAAGTTGGGCTCTTTGGAAGTGTGCGATGGAGTCGCTAATAATGGTGAGCTCTGCGTGCACCGAGTCGTGGTCTGCATCCACGTCATTGAGGTTGGCCAACACGATTCTGGCCTCATCCTTCTTGTCGTGGGCAACCAACCATCTTGGAGACTCTGGCAATTGGATAATACCGAAGAACAACACAAGAGCAAACACAATTTGCATAGCAATGGGCAATCTCCAGGAAATGGAGCCATTGGCATAAGATAATCCGAAGTCCAACCAGTAGGCAATGAACGTACCGAGTGCGACCACGGAACCTTCCAAGTTGACCAACTTACCTCTGTTTTCAGCTCTGGACATTTCCGATTGCCACACAGGAATGGTGGCAGTGTTGAAACCGTTACCGATACCGGTGATGACTCTACCGATGACGAATTGACCCATACCCCAGTGCTTACCAAACGCAGCCACTGAGATCACGGTACCGAGAACGATGGTGACGGAACCCACCACCACCATAGGCTTTCTACCGAAGTGGTCACCTCTGGCCAACACGAAAATGGCACCAAAGAAACACCCCAATTCGTAACAGGAGGTCACTGCACCCTGGATGACAGTGGCATGACGATCCTTCTCACCATGGGCCATGGTGGGTGGAAACTCTCTGTTGAATTGTGGAGCAGTGATAATACCAGACATCAAACCCTGATCGTACCCGAACAACGAGAAACCGGTGACGGCGATCAAAGTGATGAACATTCTAAGCTTTCTGCCTCTCAAGCCTGCACAGGCCGTTCTTGACCAAACATCAATCCCCATGTTTAAAGTGTGTTGATGTTAGAAGTTGAAGATATAGTTGTAGGACTAATTTCAATTGCCGCAACTTTGGCGAAATGGGTGCTACTTATATGGTGGGGCCAAGGCAGCGAAGCAAATGGCTTGAAGAATGCACAACGCCACGTACAAGTCCAGAGAACAAGAAAACAAATAATCCATAGCACAATAGTCCTCCTTGATCATATCCCGCTGGACTAATCGGGTAAGGCAACCAGGCTTAACCTGGTAAGTTTTCCACCCCACCGTGTAATTACCGCAAGCCTTGGATGCGCAACAATACCGATGATGTAATTTGACACAGAATGTTTCCTGTGCTTCCGGATTGAGAAGAAGCGAATTTCACCGGTGGGTGAAAATATCAACGGAACCCGAAAGATAGGCGATGTGATTTGGGGGTGATCCGGATGTTTCCACCCGCTAGCGACCTTTGCTGCCAGAGATCGTCCAAGCTGGCACAAGAGGGGGAGATGCGATCCTCTGATTCGCCCACGGGGTATTGTTGCGTAGTGATCATTGAAGGGTTGTTTTAGAGTATTGGGTTAAATATTGGGTTTGGCTTTGAGTCTCGTTCTAGATTTTGGTGGAGCTGGAGGCAGGCTGGAGGCAGGCTGGAGGTGTAGGTTGTTCCGAGGATCCCTCCAGCGTGGGCTCAAACGCACACCAGGTGCCCCAGTGACAACAGAAATAGCACCAAAAAAATAAGCAACGCTGCTAATCGGTTTGGGCTCGAGAACCCCGGCGTGCTGAAATGGCAGAGATTAGACGTTTCCGTCGGGTTCCAGCCACGAAAGCAATGCTTCGGTGTGCGATAATAGTGCATGGGATGGGATGGCGGTCCGGGCTCGCGGCCCTATAGTTGCTTAAGCCCTACCCAAGGGTCATGAAGCAATGGCGCTGTTCAGGCCTTGGGCCGCCGCAACAAGGCTTACGGGGTCGTAGTGGGCTGAAGTAAACCCGTACTTCGATTACAACCTCGAGTATACCGCAAACTCGAGCTCCAACTCCACAATATCGCCTTTCTCCATAGCACGGCAGACACCCTTTCCACACTCAAGTCCGGATAAATTTTCTTTGACGTGCGCTTGGCAACGACGGTTATGTGCCACCGGCATCTCTGGTCGGTTCCCAGTGCGTGCTCATCATCAGTTGATTTTGACCGAAGCTGCTTCTAGTTGTATGTCCTGTTCGTCAGGTGTGGACAAGCTCGGACATTTCTCTCCAGATCTCCAGGTCTCCAATTGTCCAATTTTGACCTCTCAACTGTCGTTGCCTGTTTCGGATCTGGGAAGGGGAAGTCTCCGCTCTGTAATCTACTGCCAGAGTCTAAACGTAATTTGAGTAGACAGACCCACGCTCCACTGCTACCCCACCATTCGTGCTATCCGAGGGAGCCTAAAGCTTATCCTGGGACCTTGTTTCAAGAAGTGTTGCGGAGTATGAAACTCGTTACTTCCTTTACCTGACAGAAAACGGTACACCGAGACCCCTAGCGTTGGGAACCCTCCTACCAGCCCAAGTCATGGCCATAGCCAAAAGCCCAAGCCCAACATCACAGACCATCACGTAATGGCCAGAATTGAATCATGCTAACTAATAACCAGTCAACCATAGGATTAATCTCTACAACTAGTGACGACTGGCTACGTAATCGCCAAGAATATACCAATAGCAATAGATCAGATATGACATTTTTCCTAAGCAACAGATCTTACTCAAAAGATCGTGATGGGAGATCCCAATTCGTCAATGATGCCAAGTTTCTTAAGTTCCCTCGAAGTCAAATGATCCCATAAGTCGAATGATCTTAATACGTCCCTTTGCAGTTGACCCCTTGGCCTCAACAAGTGGTGAAGGTTGTTTTTACAGGCACCAGCGTAGGAGGGCCAATATAGTGTGAGCCCCGGTGTTTGCGACCCTGGGAACATGCTTATTACGAACGATGGGAGTAAGGGTAGAGGTAGGCTTTAGGAAGGGCCAACAAGGGTCAAAGAAACAATACAAGGGTCAGAGAGGGCTCAACGAAAGGTAAAGTTGAATGTTGAGCAAAAAGGGCGGTTCCAGTAGAGGATTGGAATTATTGAGTGTTCAATCACTCTTGTTCGTAAGTCATATACTCATTACATAGTATTAAAAATTGCTGCGATTTTTTAGCCAAGGGGCCATAGGCAGACTGCATGCAGTCTGGATGGCCATAGAGCCGTGAACTAAATCCTTGAAGACTTAGCTCTATTGATACGTGGGGGTTTGGTCCCATAATGCCGAGGTTCGTAAAGCCATGGAGCCTGGGGGGATACTTCCGTTAAGCAATCGTGCTGAAAAAAAGTATGCGCACTCCCCAGTTCCTGCGTACCGGGATCAATGGATATGAAGATTTTCAGCTTGATAAGAGGGTGTCTTGTTGAGGAGTTCAGTGCTGAATTGTTGGGGCGTACGGCGATGTGCAAGTAAGGCAGACATGTTTTGGAAGGTGGTGGAGAATTTGGATGGTTGATGCGTGTAAGGCAGTCGGTCACATTTGAATTCTTCCGACCGAGTCCGAGCACACTAGTGATATGGTTTGAAGCCTCTGGTGTTTAGTCATTCGAGCATATTTAGCGCTATCGGAGCTCATGTACAAGTTTAAGTTCTGTAGCGCCAGCTTTGGGAATAGTCAACCAGTTTAGTGCTCAAACTTTTTGCACTATTACATCATGGCATCTTCGCCGGGAATCGACCCGCAGAGATGCCCATTTCTCATGTTTCCTTAATGTTGCAGTTAAGCTTTTCATTTCGTTCACCGGGTGTCAATGCAACATGGTTTCTTGATTGCGCTGCTTAATTCTTGGTCCATGCACCCTGACCCTCCACCATGAGTTCTTGTTCGAGTTTCAAACCTCATCTCATCTCATCTCATCACTGGAAATTCGCGTCTCAAGACAATTTGGTGTACTCTTGCTCGTAATTGGCAATTGCATCACTGATCATATCCAAGTCCCATCTTTTGGTGATGTTTAGCTCTAAACATCCCACGATTATGTCGTACAACACTTGGAACTCGAATTGAGGTCTACCACCCTTTCCTCTGTCCTTGGTCTCTTGAACGTACTTTTTCCATGATGCTTGTAAGTTCTCCAACTCATTTTGACGTTTAAGGTCCACCATCGATCCTGAGGTCAACATGCTGGCTATATGCTTCTCATCGTCGTCTTTTTCATCATCTTTCAAGATCCATTCCAACAAACACGCTTTCTTCAATTGTCGTCTCCGGTATTTACCAGCACTAATAATAGCTCGTAAACGGGGTTCATACTGGTGCTGGAATGGTAATTTTCCCACGCACATCGTAAACATCAACACACCCAAGGCCCACACGTCAGCCAGAGGCCCTAACGGTGGTGGGGAAGGTGACAACAACTCGGGTGATGCGTAAGGTAATGAACCAATGTGAGAATGTGGTAATTCTGAATCAATAGCGATACTTCCATTCAGTTTATTTTTCCTTTTGAAATCCGCGATCGATCCAGTCACCAAAGATTGAGTTGGAGTCAAGTCTAAGGAATTCAAAGATGGTCCATGGGGCTTGGAAAATTGAGAAATACCAATCTTGGAATCATCATGGAAACCCAAATTCAATTTTCGTGTGCTAGGTGAATCGCCTCCTTCGTAAGGACGTCTTAAGTCCGTTACAGACGATTTACTTCTCATCATCAAGGTTTCATCATCTTCTTCAGATCTGGAGGGAATCTTACGCAACGACGAATTTCTGCTGAGTCTGGAGGTATATACTCTGGACATTCCAAAATCACACAAAATCATCTTGTGTTTTCCTTCGCCCGCATTCTCAACCAAGACATTTTCTAGCTTCATGTCCCCGTGTACTATACCTAAGTCCTGATGCATGTATTTCAAGGCATCGACGATTTGTTTAACATCATTGAGAACTTCTCTCAACCTTTCTGTTTGGCTTTCGATCAGGAAATCAATTGGACCAGAAGTATTGAGGATACCTGCATTGAAAAGTCCCCAAGACGAAACTAGCTCGAATAAGGTTCCTCCATATATTCTATTAGTTATGCAAAAGATCGTGTGTTCTGTTTCTAAGTGTTTTAATAATGGCAAAATGTTTGGATGCTGTAATTGTTTCCAGATCATGATTTCCTTTTTAAATACTTGGAGTACCCTTGGGTTATGATTGTATGCATCGCGAGGTGGAGACGATGATTTTCCGGGAGATGGTGGTCTGCTTTCAAAATC
This sequence comes from Suhomyces terraborum, assembly GCA_030582495.1. Lineage (NCBI taxonomy): Eukaryota > Fungi > Ascomycota > Pichiomycetes > Serinales > Debaryomycetaceae > Suhomyces > Suhomyces terraborum. Next base: position 196,431 of record JAKTXJ010000017.1, on the reverse strand, counting down.
TTTGCTGGATTTGACTATTTTCATTGCCCTTTCGGTACCATGTCTATCAGTGCATTCTCTGATTGTACCCCAGGCACCAAATCCAATGACTTTGCCCAAAACATGATCCATTACTAAAGCACCTTTCTCGTCAACGTTGACTTTCTGTTTAACTTCGAGACTCTTGAGATCTGTGGATGATGATAATGCAAGTAATCTTCCTGCGACAGTATTGACACTACTTCTTCTTGACCTCCTGAAAAAGCTTCCGTTGTTGGATCCAATTCCACTTTTGGGAGTTCTACCAGAACTGCCAGCCCTTTCATTGAAATAATTTTTGGCGAAGAGGGAGAACTGGGAGTAGTCAACTGATTCTGAAAGCGATGCGACTAATTTTTTCCGTTGGGAGTAGGGTAAATCTTCAAAGTATGAAGGTAAGCTATTAATGATCCATTCGTAGTCAACGGAAGAATCTGTTGATTTCTGCTTTTTGCTTCTGTGGGATCCAGGATCGCTTTCGGCCAGATCTTTGGACTTGTCTGAGGGCGTTAAGGTCACTGTGCTATCATTATTTTTGGAAGGATCTTCCTTTTTGCTTATGCTGCCTGAGGGCGTTCTTAACTTTACGAAATCATTCAATTTGGAGTAGGAATATTTGCTGTTGGATTGATTTCTTAAGCCAATCGGTTGTGGAGCAACCTTGGCATGCAATGTCTTGAGATCCAAGTAGGATTGCTCTCTACTCAGAGGTGTATTCGATGCAGATGATGTGGAGGAGTTGACCATAGGGAATGTTTCGGTGGTTCTTGGTAAATTCTGGTCGGAAATGTTTTGGTTCCAGCGATGAATGACGTCTCCAAAGTCCAATCCTGGGATATACTCGTCCTCGAGACCCTTCAGATATCCATTGACATCATCGATGTACTCGTTATGCGAGCGGGAGTAGATCTTGGGAGTATTGGATTTGGAGTATTCCACGGGTTTTTCATGGGATCTATTGGACGAAGACAGAGAGAGCTGGCTTCGAAACTTGCCATCATCGTACAAACGGTGGCCTGTCTCCTCGTCGAAGTTGTTCTTTTCGGTTTCTGAGTAGGTACGAGTCAACCGGTAGTTCTTATGGGGGCTTCTTGAGGGACGACTCGGTGGATCCCGAAGAGCAGTGAAAGGATTGGGAGCGGTGCCATTGTCGGGAACTTCGAACTGGAACTTGGACTCATCAAGAAGGTTGCTAGTGGATACCTGCGGCTGCGATTTTAACGGGATTTCCATCTAATTGGCGTGCTACACTTTCACAGAGGGCTCCGTCGGTAAGAAGTAAGGATCAATTTTTCTCGTGGTAAGGATGACTATAAAACCAAAACTAGTGAGGGTATGACACTGTGAGGGTGGTGCGCGGGTCGTGCGCGGCACCACCATAAATGCTCGCAGCACCCATGGAAACGACAATATTGGGGTACCCCGACCACTACCCCAGTATACAAACCTGAGAAGTGGGGAGCATGGCGTGGGATTGGTCACTCGGAGTGCAGGATCTGATGGCGAGTCAACGGGGACATCATCGAGGGGTCTTAGGTACCGGACTGGAGACTGTAGGTAGTTCGCAACAGTGTGACACATAGTGAGTCATGTGAGTCATGAAGTGCGATCTCGGGAGTTGAATTGGATGAGATGGTGGCTGCATCAGGGACCGAGTTGCGGGATCAGGAGATCTTCTGCTGGCACGTCGATCCGAGTCAACATGAGGCGTGGGAGCCTTGTAGGACGGTGAAATTTCTCGGAGAGACTCGGAGAGACTCGGAGAGAGTCAAATCGAGCAGGGAAGAGTCAGAACCAGTAAGTTTGAGCGAGTAGCTTAGCTAACTCAGTTCGCTTGCTTAGCACTGACGGTGCTTAGCGTGACAGTGCTAAGGACCGCAGAAGCGAAGCAGCTATATCCTTGGTTGTTTAGTACTGAAGCACCTTGGTAGTTTGGTTGCTCTGTGGTGCGTAGTAGATCCAGCCACTACTCTCCTGTTGGCTAGAATCTTGCTAGCCACCACACTCTGTTGACACTGTTCATACAGTTCACATTGCTCATGTGGAACACCTTCATCAGGTGATTGTAATACTTGAGGCCCCAAGATCATTTTCTCTACTCTTTAGAGAGAATCAAGGGGTTCAAAAAGGCATCAGAAAGTAAATCTATGGCATCTGGACGGTCCTCATACTCTATTTCAAACGTCTTCCCCAAAAAGTCTTTGGCCTCTAGAGTGCACCACTCTGGAATTTGTGGGATAATGTGCGTACCAATCTTGAAAATAGCTTGCATTTGACTGAAGTCTGGGAACGGATGCTTACCAGTAAACATCTCCACAATCAAGCACCCCACAGACCAAATATCGGCTTTCTTGGTGTATGCAGTTTGCTTAACCACCTCTGGAGCCATCCAATATACTGATCCCTGTAAAGAAGCTCTTCTGCTTGCCTTCTTTTGGTTTTCATCCTCCTCAATATTATTCACCTTCTTAGAAATTCCGAAATCACCAATCTTCACCGTTCCCTTGATGTCGATGAGAATATTGGCACCTTTAATATCTCTATGAATAATGTCTTCACCGTGTAAATAGCTCAATCCTATCAAAACCTGTCGTATAAAGTTCCGGATTAATGGCTCTTCAAACGGTCCGTAAGACAGTAACATTGATTGGACTGAACCTCCCGGAACATACTCCAAGAATATGTTAAGGTAATTCTCATCGGTCGATGCTCCAAAATATCTCACAATATTTTCATGGTTCAATTCTTTTAATAACAACATCTCACGCTGTTGTTCTAGCATTGACTTTTGTATGTCTGAAGAACTATCTTTATTGGGTAATGGGATCTGTTTAACGGCCATCAATTCTCCTGTCAACGGATTCATTCCCAAATAGACCGTTCCAAAACTTCCCGCTCCAATACGAGTTCCCTTCAACCAATTTTTAGGGCCATCCTCCGATATTGAATCCAACCCCTCCTCGCATTCTTCCTCTTCTGCATAATCGGCAAATATATCTTCATTATCATCGGAATCGGATTCCACGTTGAACAACTCGATTCTAGAGTATCTGTTGTTTCCTGCATTGGAGTTATCTGCAAAACTGGCCGCAATTGATATTCTGTGATGAGGGCTGCCTAATTTGCTCACGGTATGAATTGATCTCACATCTCCAGTAACACTCGCAACCCCGCTGCCTGAGTGAATCGAAGGAGGTTTGCTGAAGAATGGCAGAGAATCAGAATTGACAATCTCGTCAATAGCTGTGATGTTATTCACCATCACATCACCTATGGTTCTAGTAGTTCTCCTACTAAGATCTCCGGAAGAAATCGATGGGGCTCTTCCGTGGGTAGAATTACTCAAAACTGACACACGTCTTCCGATGGAAGAAGAGCTTCCATTTCGCTGTCCCGGTGGTAAGTTGAATCTTCTTGAGAGTCGAACACTGTACCTGACAGAGTTTCTCACTGTTGCCTCAAGGTCTTTCTGACGAGTATCTGGGAAATATTCAGCTAAATTGGAGGAGATCAATTCACTTGGAGGTCTCTGGCCGAAGAAGTTTCTAAGCGTTGGTTTTTTGATATCGACCTTCCTTGGGTCTGGAATGTGGTATTGGCTTAGACTGTCGGCACTTAGAAGTTTTGAAGATTGGAGCTTGTCATATTTGTGCATGATTCTTCGAGAGGTTTCAATGGCTGCTGCCGAAGGAGTTTCATTCTTGGGGCAGAGAATAATTCTATTCTTTTCTAGTCTCTCTGGAGAGAAGCATATGGTAACCAACTCCACATCAAAGAGTAAATTGACCGCGATCCCTTCGGAGTTGGCGGATGAATGTATATAGGTATCGTATGCTGTTTCTTGTTGCTTGATCCCCAAACGTTTCAACACTTTACGTTTGATAGACTGGGCGTTGAAGCACCCTGTCACATTGACCCGCTTGACGGAACCATCTTGTAGAATGAACGTAATACTCTTGCTGGAGTCCACATTGGCCATGCCACTGATTGACCCCGGAAACGACATTCCTGTGGGTGTCAACGTTGCTGATTCACTGGTTGGCGTCAAATCATTGGTCCGGAGGAGCCTGTGGAACAATTTGGAGTCTGTGTTGGACAAATGGACGTTTAGCAAGCGGAAAAGCTCGTTGACGCTGACGTGGGACTGAAGCCGTTCCAGCTTCAAATCGGCGATAGCCAACTCAAGCCGGAGCCGGTCGCCTAGCTTGCTAATCCCGATCTCCTTCAAGGATTCGGTATCGAGCTCGGGAAGAAGATCATACGTGATGCCATTGTCCACGAACTTGGCCATGTGCTGCTGGCAGTTGGACTTCGCGAGCCACAACTTCAACTCCCTGGTATCGCCCTTGAAGTCTGCGTCTGTTCTTTCATCACCCTCCACCATGCTGATGTTGATATAATTCACGAGGTGACGGTGATGGTGACAAGTGCTGTATGCCTGGAAAGTGGTGGATAGTGGTGAAATTTGCTGAAATGCGCTGAAATGTTCTGAGTGTGCTGAGACTACTTGGTGTAGTTTTTCGGGAGCACTAAGGAATTCTCAATCTTCTACCAACGATCAAATAGTCCAAGAAAATGGGGTAGAAAAAGTTCGATCCTGGTTCGCTTCTTTTGATACTTGGGCTGAGAAATGTTAAGGGTATTGTGATTCCTGTCAACAGTTCCGTGTTTCGAGATTTTCTTGTTTTGTTGTTTTCTGTTTTTCTTGTCTGTGAAATCAGATATGGAAATGGAAGAAAGATATGCTCGTTTTCTATCATATGTTTCATCAGGTAATTTGACGCAGTCTCACAATAGACTGCGGCCTAGACACCATGCTATTATGCAAGTAGACCAGGCAGATCACGAGAGACCCTTAGAAAGATGGGCACTTGGAGATTTGGGAGTATAGTCAATTGGGTAGTTATGGGTCCAGGATTTCGAACTTCCAGATATTGAATCCCAGGCCTTAGAAACTTGGATTATGGAAACTTGGGCTTTAGAAACTAGGGCCATAGAAACTTGGTAGAAACTTGACAGAAACTTGATAGAAACTTGGTCTATGGAATATTATATTTTTTGTCACTTCTCCAAGTTTTTTCCACATCTACTAGAGCTACTGTGTCGAAACGACTGAGATAATGTCAAAACGTGCACTCGGGATCGGTTGAAAAAAGTATAAGCTGAAAGAGGCGACTATAATATTATACGGTGGAAATCACTTGTACCCAATTGTTGTATGCGAAATTGAGACGTTTGTGTGGTTGGAAGATGATAGCGAGTGAATGGAATATGGAATATGAATAACTGTGGGGATGTCGTGAGGGAATCGTGGAGGAGACCTCATAATTGGTTCATAACGACGTTTATCAAACATCAAGCTCGTTTATCGTGTTTGAAACTCTGCAAGGTGCTACTATGCCTGGAGTGACGCCAATGTATGGATAAAGGGGTGGGACCAATTGATCCTCATACCGCCAAGAATTTGCCTAGCAGATATTTGGTGCACTTCGTGTAATTCGGGTAATTGGTAGTTGGTGAATTAATCAGTTTGTGATCGATACTGGGATTCTTCTGGTTTTGGATTCAGGGGCAATAAGATCTCTCCCTAGCGTTTTCCACATTAAAATTGCCTTAGATATTGATTTGCACCCTGTATGTGAAATAAAATAACGTAATTAGTTGGAACTTCTGATAATTTTTGTATTTAAAAATGATCAAGTAGAACATGGATATCTGGTACTATTAGGGTTCTAAATTTCGAAGTGCTGAAACTTTCGAAAGTTTGAAATAGTGGTGTATTTCTTGAATAACAAGGCTTCTAGGAATTGCATAATTCACTTCCACATTCCGTCTTTCGTCATCAGGGTGTCCATGATTCAAAGCTCTTGAAGTTATATCCCTCTCAGTGCCTATCGTTCGATTCTGTGTTGATCTTCGTTTACAAATTTGCAACCTTACCATCAGCAACCAAAACTTGTTCGTCGAAAATTTGCTCCGGTGAATTTTCTGCTCTCTTCCAACTCCGGATAGATCCGCTTGAAGGTTGAAGCTCGTAAACCCGCAATCTTCTAATGTAGCCACCATATCCCCCATATCCACCTTCTCCTGAGCCACCACCGTAGCATAGCCACATCTTATTTTCATCCGTTTCTTCATTTTCAGCATCTTGGAGACAATAATCATTACAATGATCATGACCAACAGAAACAACAGAAACCCCCAAGTTCCCTAACAATTTTCTGGTACCTGAATTGTAACGAGGAGCTGTTACACCTTCAGGATTCTGTCCTAAAAAGGGCCTGTGGGTATTTCTATATTCAGGAAGTGGAATATGGAAAAATGCCATTGTTAAATGGTTTGGACCATAATCTGAAGCATCCTCCTTCAAGTATGATCCCTCACGTTCCAACCATTTCAACTGACTTTCTTTGATCCAATCATATCCAGGAGTAATCTTAGGGTTTTGAGAATACTTATGAGTATCCAAGAAGTATAATGAGATAGCAGAGCCTCCTTTCGATTTGTCGAAGACTGAAATCGCATAATTACCGACTCCGTCTATCTCCTCGGGACCCAAAGCAGCATATGAATATGGAAGATTGGCAGATAATGACATCGATTCGATTCTGGTCAATGAACCTTCGTCGTCATGATTTCCCATCGTCACCGCAAAAGGAATCTTCCTGGAAATAAATGGATTTAAAGCCTTGAAAATTGCAGTCTCTGCATCCGGGGCCTCATCGCCAAAAACTTGATCTCCACTTAATACAACAAAATCTGGTTTTTCAATATCCAATACTTTTTCAAGAAACTCCAAAGTCCTAGGATCTGCTTTACATCCTTTCTTGGTTGAATCTGGGGCAGGATCACGGCATTTACCAACTCCTGTGGAAAAGTGGAGGTCTGCAACTTGCAAAATCTTAAATTTATTATTCTTCAAGGTCAAAGGCAGTTCTGAGTATTTCTTGTAATCAAGCTTTGGTCCTCTACGAATAGTCAAGTATGCATTCTTTCCAGAGGGGCTGATTGTATCCAATAATGGGTTTCTCATTATGTCCCAGTTGGGTCTAGGATCCACTGCATCATCACCAAAAAGAATGTCAATTCCTGTGATGGCTCTTTCGTCAGAACTCTTCCCGTATTTGACCCATATTCCATTAGATTTGACTTCCCATCCTGCATCCTTGATTTCTTCTTTACTTGGAATATACATGGTTCTCTCCAAATCATGCCTGGTGGTTTCTCGTTTCTGCTTTTGCTTTCCTGACTCAACGGAATTTTTCTTGTCATTCTGTTCCTCTTGAATCTTTTTGTTCATTTCGTTAATCTTGTGGCTTGCAGCCTTGGTTTTATCCACAGTCAATGCTTCGATCTTATTGCCGTTCATCTTCTTCTTACCCTCGCTCTTTAACCGGTTGTGGTCCTCTTCTCCGTACACTCTCTTGGTGTGAAAGTCATCAAGGACGCGTTCAGGGATCTTGTTGGTGTTTCCTTGGATGCTTGCATCCCTTGAAGGGTTAGACACTGCGATATCCACTATCACTAAGTCTTCTATCTTGAGAGGCTCCTCCTGCAGTCTACGACTCGAATTTACATCTCCGGTGGGTTCTGGTTCCGAGGGGCTAATTCTACCGGAGAGAACTTGGGAGTCGACGTTCTTGTAGGAGAAGAACTGCTTTCTAGTCCAGGACGATCCCAAGCCCAAATCCTTGGGGATTCTTTTCCAACCGCCGGTTTGATGCAAATTTCCCAATTTACCAGCTGAGGCCTTAGGGATGCCGCAGTTTCCGAGGTCTCCTCTCAACTTGAAGCAATTGGCGATGGAGATATCCACAATAAACACATTTGATGCTGGTTGAAAGTACGCCGGGGTCAAAGACTCGGGGAGAAACTTGCTGGCGTTGATGACATTGTGCTTGTTTGCGAGGAGGAGGAAGAGCACGGCTGTGGCCAATAGACCTGCGGAATATGTGAACAAACGAATCAATCGTCTTGGAAGTCCCATTCTGATAAGGATTGGTACAGGCTTGAACGTTCCGACGCGCGGACCCTTTAAATTGATATATTGATGAGTATGGAGTTAAGGATAATTTGGGAGTAGCGAGAGTCGCGGTAGTGTGAGAATTGGGAGTAGTGGTTGTGCGAGGTATGAGAGATTGTGGGGAATTTCATTGTAGTGAAGATCTATGGGAATTTCATTATATACGAGGAACATTGGGTAATTTCACTATAGGGAGGAATCATGGGTAATTTCACTGGAGCGATGAACCGTGTGTTGAGAAATTTCACCAAAGCGAGGGACCATAGGAATTTCATTCACGGTAAATTCGTGGAACGTTCGCGGTAGTGAGGATCGTGGGCGAATTTACTCTACAGGGAACTACCGTGCAATTAGCAATTAAGATAGGGAGATTTGAAGCTACAATGTAATCAGATATAGAGGAAGTTTGGAGCCATTAAATAATTAGGTATGTGGAGAAATTGATGATATGGTGTAATTGCCAGGGAGTTCTGTCAAGACTTGACATCTTGGGGGATTTGGGGGAATCCCGAGTGCGCACCTGAAAGGGTGACAGCAGTAGGTGCTTAATACCTAATGGGGAACCAAGGGATTTGAGTAAAGAATTACTTATGAGGGCTTTTCGGATGGAAAGTTGGTTGTGCTGGTCATTTGTGGTGTGATTTAGTTCAGGAGACTCGACTTTATGCATTCTCGGCTACAAATGATGTTTCAGGGCTGAAAATGAGAAGGGGTGTATCGAAATTAGTGGTCCCGTGGTTCCACAATTATAGTAGTGAGCACAAGCGTACGTCAAATCTTATACACATTCATCCTGAAGATTCAGGATTGACCTTCTAATTATGAATATGAAGTATATTTGGAGAATCGTATATTAATTGAATCATAATGTCATGATACTGCCAATGCCCTACACATATTGGTCAATACGAACCTACGAACCGAGCCAATGGCTCAAAGTTTTAGAGTTTAAGTGTAGAGTTTAACTGAGTTTGACTGTAGAGTTTAAGGCTTGTAATCTTCCACTCTTCAAGAATAATGATACCGAGCTGTTCATGACTAACAACCTTGTCCTTTTTAACCAATTGGTTCGTCAATTCACGCTCATTATGTCAATTGGACTCTAATACTCGCATTTTTCTAGTTTGTATCTTGTTCCTGGTATATTCTTCATTTCTTCCCCTATTCCGTATCCCTTATTGTGGTTCTTCTTTTGGTTATTCCTGTGAAAATTCCATTGATCTTCAAATGATCTCCCAGTGATCTTCCAGTGATCTTCCAGTGATCTTCCAGTGATCTTCCAGGTATCTTCCAGGTATCTTCCAGGTATCTTCCATGGATGCTCCATTGACATTCCATTGGTCTTCCAAAAGACTCAATGGTTACCACCGGTTGCGCCCTTGGCAGCGTGGGCATTGGCCCGGGCGTCCTCCTGGGCCTTGACCTGGGGCTCCACCTCTGGGAACGACTTCTCAAGGCCTTGCACTTGGTGGTCCTTGGGCTCAATGATCGCATGGTGGGGCTTGTTGATCTCGGAGAACGGAACCAGTCTGCCTCCCATGTTGATGATCAAGTTGTTTGGATCGAAGTTCTGCTTGTCAAGCTCTTCTTGACTGAGTTTAGGTTGTTGGTTGCTCATGTTGCGAATCTGGTACTGATAGTATAAATATACCAATGTGAGAAGAATGAAATTGAACAAGATCGGATTCATTTATAGTGCCTAGGTGGTGGCAAATCGGGGTTTATTGCTACGATGCGCACTGACTTAGAGGAGTGGGGAGGAAGAAGTGCAACGGCGATCCCTGAAGCTGGGGTGAAGTGTGACGTATTGGATCATGTGATCATGGGGCTGGCATGATGGGAGAAGATCGTGGTAGGAGAAAGAGGTAGTGGGTGTAAGAGAAGGTGGAAGTGGTAGTAAGAAGATTGTGGTACGGTAGGAATGGGCGAAGATAGGGGAGGAAATTCCCGAAGAATGTTGTGGCAGAAATAGGACGTGTAATTAAGGATATGGTTATGATAGCTTTCCTAGGGATTTGATAGTATGAAATTTTATTAGGGGCATAAGTTGCGGATCGGTGGTGGAGGTGCAAGCAGAAGGTGTGGTGGAATTTTTGGTTGCTTTGTATTAGCCGGGGATGGTGGGGCCTATGTGGTTTTATATGTCTATATGGATTATCTGGTAGTGTGAGTTGGGGAAGGTAGAAGTTCTGAAGTGTTCTGGTAGTTCTGGTAGTTCTAGTAGTTCTGGTAGTTCTGATGGTTCTGATGGTTCTGGTGGTTCTGGTGGTTCTGGTAGTTCTAGTAGTTCTGGCAGAGTTCTAGAGTGCAATTCATCTGAGAGCAAATAGCCATTGCGCTGGAAAGTTCTGGTGGTGAAATCTCGGTAATGAAAACCGTCAAGCACCAATCTCAACTTCGTAATTCTCGACTTTCAACGTGAATGTTCGAATGAGCGGTGTGCATAGTCCCTAGTCTGGAACGAATCTAGGTACTATGGTAAGGATCATGTTGTTCCAACTGTATCGTTGCATCGGGTTCCTCCCATATCAAGAGAGGACCCTGTGAACTAATTCAACGGTTGAGTAAGGGACCCTGAAAAACAAAATCATCGGTTGAGAACAGAGCTCACGGTAATTTTAAAAGGCACCAAATATTATGCATTTCGCATCGTTTTGATCTAATGAATCAAATCTTCGAACTTCATAAAGTTCTATGAGTGTTACTCTTAAATCAATATGCTCAGATGATATGATATTAAACTTGCTGAATTTTAAAATAATTCATAAATCTCCTAAAAAATTCGATAGATTGATTCCGATCCGCTTCCCATCTCTGAATGACTTTTCGACCCACCGAATACCAGCTCGACACATCATCTTCATCTATCCAACCGACTCAGCCAACTGTGGGATCTTCGGGAAGATGAAGAGAATCAGGCGACCCGGCCTGTCCACTAGCTAACCCTCCTGTGCTGTGATTAAGACCCACCTCGGGAATGAGATGCGTACTCAAACTCATGGCGTATATGGTGATCATCATCACAATACAATGAAGGCCAAAACAATATACCATAAAAAGCATTCTTGTCACCCTTGTGGCCAAAATAGCTCTGGTCATTGAAATAAATAACCTTTCAAGAGGTGATAATTTAGAACTGATACGCTCTTGTTCTCTCAAACGGAACTGCTCAATAGGATGTAATTGAGACTCGTATTGCCTTTGGTATGGATTTTCAAGATCCACGTTCGGTTTGGGTTGAAGTCGCTTGTTTCGACTCCCGACGTTTTGTGTAGTCTCCGAGCCTCCTTGAAACGAAGCAAGGTATCTGGTCCTTTCGTAAAGTTGCTCGTTGTCTTTTTTCAACGTGCCAATTTGGCGTTTCAAATCACTAACGATTCCAAATTGTTTCCGAACTTCCTCTTCTAATTCGTTGTTACGGTCCCGGAAACGATCTCTTTGCTTAGTGATGATCGGCAAAATTGAAGATTCGTCCTGGTTTCCGTTCTTGTGAACAGATGATCTGGTCATTCTGCTCATTCCTGAAATCAAACTGGCATTGTCGTTAAACTTGTTGCTTGTGGCGTCCTGGAAATTTGCCAAATCATTTTCTAATTTTTGGTTGAGTTTCTGAACTCTTGATATTTCGTCTTGCGAAGAATTTACTTTTTGCTGTAAAGTGGAAATATTAGATGTCAAATCTTCATGTTGAGATCTGAACTCGGCCAACTCTTGAGTCAAGGCCTTGTTCCGACGAATGAGGATAGAGTCGAGTCCCTTTTGATCATCTTCATTGGTATCGTCCTCTTCGTGTCCCAATTCTATCTGTCTCAATAAGGTGAGTTCATGCTTGATTTCATCGTAGTCATTGGTCTTGTCTAATCTTGTTTTCAAATTCTTGACCTCCAAGTTCAACAGATGTATCTCCCTCTTATAAGTTTCAGAACTACTTGTCTTATCCTTAGTTAATTCTTCCAACTTATATCTTGTTTGTCTCAAATTGGCAACAATAATGGCATTTTCTCCTTCGAGCTCTGAAATCTTCTTGGCGAAATCCTCCTTCAATTTCTGAGAATCGAAATCATTCTTAGCAGAAGATAGCTCTCTTCTCAAATCTTCATTTCTCTTCTCTAATTCGAAAATTCTTTTCTTCGAAGACTCTGCATCTCTTGAAACGATGTCTAGCTCCGCTAAAAGTGATGCGGAAGATGTGTGATCCTCCTTGGACCGATTTTGATTCAATTGGAGATCGGTTACCTCTTGGTTTACCCTCAATTCTTCGATAAGCTTTTGAGCTTCTTTCACTTGGGCATCGTAAAGTCTTTCCTTTTCCACCCAATTGGACTCCTTTTCGTCAATGAGTGATTTGAACTCGTCTTCTTGTGCTGATAACTTCAAACTCAAGAGCTCTGCAGATTTCTGTTCATTTCTTAGCAACCTTTGCTTTAATTGATCGTAATCTGCTTTTCTGGCCAATTCTTCGTTGAGACTATCGATCTGCTTCTTCAATTTCTGAGAGTCCGAGGAGTCTATCACGGAGTCTAACGAAGCTTCCAATAACGGTCTGGGATCGGGGGCTTCCGCCAACAATCGATAGAGCCCAAAGAAGTAGTTCTCCACCGTCTTCTTTTTGGTGGTAAGAGTGTCGATCTCGTTCTGGTAGAGCTTCAAGAGTGGCTTCACTTGCTCCAATTTCTCTGCATCTTCAAGTTTCCTGAACTCTTTGGTCTTGGATGCAAGGTTTTTTCGACTAAGAAGCGACGTCTTCTGTTCGTCTTTGAGTTCCAATCCCTGATCATCGAGCTTCTTCTGTAACGAGGGCAAATCGATTTCCGTCCACGTTTGAAGGGCATTGCTGAATACTGAGCCCTGATTGGAGGAGGACGCCTCGACTGCCACTGTTGGGTCCGTGTTCAGGGAATCGTCTGTCATTAATGGTATGGTTGAATTGTAAGTGTGGTAAGGTACAAATTGAGGAGCGTGTCACGTGCGGTCAAACACCGTAGATCCATATGAACGCGAGGAGAGTACTGGAAAAGAGGGGGAAACAGGACGATCTCAATAAGGAAAAAAGAGATCTAAACAGGAAGAGGTAAACAGGACGTATAGGAAGAGCGGTGAATGAGCAGAGGTTAAGAGAATTACGGTAAATTGAGAATACTGGATCACCGAATTAGATGTATTTTTCGGCACGGTAGGTTTTGATCTCTATTTTCAATCGCGAATCCTCTGTCAATTTCTTCGACCAAGTGCCTTGCCTATAAGGCTGTCCTCTCTCTACATCGAATTACTTATACGTGCATTAGTAGATATTTTATAATACAAAGAAAGTCTAGAATCTTGCAATTGTAAACCACCTCTGCAGAAACCATACAAATACATTTAAATGAAGGTTTCGTAAGGAACTGGAGCTAAGGTTTGAGGAACGTTACCTTCGGTGGAGATAACTCTGGCACCTCTTGGCTTAGCTGGTTGTCTCTTCAAGAAAACAGATTCACCCTTGGCAGCAGCCTCCTTCTTCAAAGCGGCGTTGGCCTTGACTCTGTTCAAGAATTCTTGACGACAAGCAGAGTGCTTGACGTGCTCAACTCTCAAGTTGACTCTCTTTTCGAGGTATCTGTTACCAACAACCTTGTTGATGATGACACCGACGGAGGTCTTGGTGACGTTGTAGACGATACCAGTCTTACCGTGGTAGTACTTGTGTGGCATACCCTTTTGGATGGCAGCGTTGGCCTTGATGTCAACAATGTCTCCGACCTTGTAGGTCTTCAAGTAGGTGGACAATGGAATGACACCATGCTTCTTGAAGTCACGTTGGAAAGCGTAACGAGTACCGGATCTGTAACCACGACTAGAATGTTAGTAAGATGTTTGGCTTGGGCACTTTTCGAGCTCTGAGGGTGATGGCGGGGCAGTGGTGATGATGAAGTTGCTAAAGCTGAGGCGATTCTTGTATCTGGTAAAACACTCCACTCGAGGGGACTTTGGACCCTATTGTTTCTGTTTCATTGAACACAACTAATCTTATTCACATCTTCACAAACTATTATCGATTTGCTTCTAATCTCTTTGGATACCACGGGATGCTACTGGCTCATTTCTTGATGCAACAACTCATAGCCTCCACTTTATTCAGCCATTACTTCACAGAAGGGCAGGTCATGTCTATGGCCCGCGGTCCCATCAGTCTCTGTGCTCTTGAAAAGTATCGAGCTTTGATCACATACGATTTACCCATTTTGTATTGATTTTGGTGAACTATTCAAAAGAGAAGTCTCAAAAGCTTTGATAAGTTTTCTAGGACACTGCGAGGGCCAGTCGCAGACCGAAAATTTTCATGCTCATGTACAGGACAAAGACAGAGGTACTAGGGCTGTAGCCCTATATCACGTGATCTATAGGCTGGTAAGGTTATGGTGATACTCTGAAGGCTGGTACCAAGTGGGAGCATAGGTGGAGAGTACAGGTTCAAGAGGGACAAAAGGGAAGTTGGTAACAATCTTGTACCAAAGGGTTCAAAGGGAATAAAGATACATAATGGTCTATGCATTTTCAAGATAGTAATGTGGGAAGCATGAGATCTAGCGGTAATAACCTCAGTATTTTTCAATTTTGCAACTTAGGCTATTATTGTAGAAACGATTTGTTGAGCAAAGGTACGAATCTGACGGAAAGTGTGCCAAAAGAGTCAGTTCTTCTCACTTGCTATGTATGTGATTATTCAAGACCATTTATTTAAGATTTAATTTATGAAGTAGGTGCCCCTTTAAGCATGAATTGGGTTTATAAAACCAATTGAATTTTTCAACCCACAAACAGCTCGATCTGGAAGACTGTTTGTTGCATCATATTCGGCAGGCCTTTCCAAATAGGTAGTATTTTGCACAGTCCAGTTGGCCTACTCAAACCCCCTCCATGACTCTGAAAATCTTCGCTATTTTCTTACTTTGAATCGATACTTATTAATTTCATTAAACTACATAAACAGAACTAAAGGAAAGATGGAAAACCAATTTATTGGTATAGATACAAGAGATTAATCAGTTCAATTAAATAATTTACTCTTCGTCTTCAGCACCTTCTTCAGAACCCTTACCTTGGTTCTTTCTCTTAACTCTACCGGCTCTACCTCCACCGTATGGGGAGTTGTGGGCGAAGTCAATGTGCTTTTGGGAGTCCAATCTGACAGTGAAAGATGGGATGTTGACGATTTGCTTACCAACGGCAATGTGTCTTTGGGTGATCAAGACTCTGGCGTGGTGGATAGATCTAGCCAAACCCAACTTGAAAACTTGGGTTTGCAATCTTCTCTCCAAGAAATCTTCGACTCTCAAGGCCAAGACGTAATCCAACTTCATCTTGTCTTCGGACAAGACACCGATTCTGACCAATCTTCTGATCAAAGCATTACCTTCGAACAATCTCTTTGGGTCCTTCTCGTCTCTGGTCAAAAGGTCACGAGCAGCTCTTCTGATCTTGGACAATTGGAAACCTAATCTGTAGATTTCTCTCTTGTTCTTCAAACCGTATTCACCAGCCAACTTCAATTCAGCGTCCAAACGAGCAGAGTCGTAAGGGGTCTTTGGGACGGAGTAAGTCTTAGAGTAACTTCTTGGAGCACCTGGATGTTAGAATGAGTTCAATCAAGACCGTGATTCAACCAGCTTGGGTTTACGATGGTTACAGATTATTAAACCATAAGGAAACAGCTTACGTCTGACAAGTCTGAGTGCAGAGGGACGAACTTCCATGTTCAACCTCGAGGAGACAGGTGTGCTGACAAGATCTGACCTACTGATAGAAACATCAGGAGCTCAGATACTGAGACGTAAGCCATGCCCAAAGGCTTGTAACTGAAGTGTCGGGAGTTCAGTTACAATTAAAATAGTCTGGATTTCAACGAGGACCCGAACCTCAACGACTAGAGCGTGTGCCTCTTGTTTGGAGGCATGTCATAGTCGTTATATGAAGTTGCTGATTGTTAGTAGTCGATATTGTGTATTACATACGAGGCATGTTGACTTTCTTTGATGGTAAGAAGAAAACTTAATGGCAGGAATTATGTTCCTTATATAGGATCGCACCTACGAGATGGGTCTGAAAAATTTTGCCAAATCCATACAGAATTCTACCACCCATGAGTAAAACTGGTACCGAGAATTGTGACCTGGTTTTTTTGCATGTTTGCATTTGGTGGTTTTACACTTTTACACATCTGAGTGCGATGGGTTGATGTGAATTGAAGATGTGATGGCCACGCCTATTTGCAGGTTAGTTTTATCTTTTTGCACATTACTGATGTACGTTTACAGGTTTCACCACTAATCAACTACCTAGCTCAGCAGCACATGAAGTTTGTGGCATTGATTTCCGGCGGGAAGGACTCTTTCTTCAATATCCACCGTTGCTTGTCACAGGGTCATGAGTTAGTTGCCCTAGGAAACCTTTACCCCGAGAAAAACCAGGATGAAATCGACTCTTTCATGTTCCAAACGGTGGGCCACGATATCATTGATTTCTACCCCCAGTGCCTAGATGTGCCATTGTACAGACAACCCATCACTGGAACGTCCTCCAATCAGAACTTAGAGTACTCGGTGACCGCCCACGATGAAATAGAGGACTTGCATGAGTTGTTGGCCACCATCAAGGAGAAACATCCAGAGATACAAGGTGTCAGTTGTGGAGCCATTCTCTCCCATTATCAAAGAACCAGAGTGGAAAACGTCTGTGACAGGTTGGGACTCACGTCATTGACATATTTGTGGCAGCTGAACCAACACGATTTGATGCAAGAGATGTGTCAGAGTCAATTGGATGCACGAATCATCAAAGTTGCAGCAATCGGATTGAACGATTCACATCTTGAAAAGTCCATCACTCAAATGTTTCCCCAGTTGGTCAAGCTAAACCATCTCTATGAGGTGCATATCTGTGGAGAGGGGGGAGAGTTCGAGACAATTGTTCTTGATGCTCCTTTTTTCAAGAAAAGACTTGAAATAATAGAAAGGGAAGTGGTGAACCATTCAAATGACGATGTATTCTATTTGAGAATTAAAGTGAAGTTGGTAGAGAAAGAGCTAGAGAATTTAGACTTGGAACATCCTGCATTGCTCGAGGAAGAATTTGAAGAGATATGGGAAAATATCGATGCAAATTCGAATTCGCAGAACTTGGTATCACAAGTTTCTGAACTCGAACCTGGGTTTCAATTGGAACCTGATAGTATTTCAGTTGCACCCCTGGTAAACATAAAGTCAACTCCTACCAAGCTCTATATTTCCAATTTGACGGGGAAATCCACCACGTTGAAAGATCAGGCTCTCGAAATATTCAAACAGCTCGGAAAAATCTTGAAGGAAAACAATTTATCATTCAACGATATTCAACAAATGACCCTTTTGTTGTCGGACATGAAGGATTTTGCTTCTATCAATGAAATTTATTCCAAACATTTTGAAAACTTATATTTACCACCTTCTAGAGTGTGTATACAAACCAAATTGCATACGGCCATCCAATTATCATGCACTGTGTTGAAATATCAAGTTCCATCTGAGAAATTGGGATTGCACATCAGATCCAGATCCTATTGGGCACCACAAAATATCGGACCATATTCACAGTGTATTGTCGAGAGGCGACCCGAATATCACCTTGTTTCGTTATCTGGGCAAATTCCACTAATTCCTGCTTCCATGGACCTTTCAAAAAAAGATTCCATGTATAATTCAATCCTTTCCTTGCAGCACTTGCATCGAGTAAAAAACTTAATAGGAATATCACAATTGGCGTCAGCTGTTTGCTATGTGAAAAACATCAAAGACGTTCCTGTTGCAAGTGAAGTTTGGGAACAATACTCTGAAGCATGTGGCAAACTGCTTGTTATCGCACAAATACTTGAAATGCCACGCGGTGCCGACATCGAATGGAGCGGATACAGCTACAAAGATGTTGTTGGCATGTATGATGACAGCGATGACGAATCAGAAGTCGAAGAGACTTCTATGGACAAACTAATTACGTCCTTTGAGGATAAAGGAGTGGTGGTGGTTGGCAAAGGTGCCATGAAAATTGTGACACTTTTCACTAATTCTACAGAAAAGGTTCTACAATTGGTTCAAGAGAGCATTGAGACGCAACATATTCAATTAATCACCAGCCACGGCTCATTTGCAGAGAATGAATTTTTATTTTCAGGTAAGGTTGAGTTTTTACCGGTTTTAAGATGTTTCAACTCCCAGGGTCAACGCTACAAGTATGCTATTATCTCGAAAATCGAAAATCTACTATAAATATACGAAGTATGATTGGTAGTCATACGCAAAGCATCATAACAAACGATAAAATTGAAAAATCTACCTTCTTATTTATACCACTAATTTCACACTGTAACACTCTAGCACTCCTTGAATACTTTAAGCATTTTGAATAATTAAACACTTTCTTGAACGTCATAAGAATCATTGAACAATTTGAGGTCTTTGTGATCGAACCTGGATCACAACTCATAGAATCATTTCGTAACGTCACTACCGTCACTTTCTGGGCCGTTATATTTCAAATCTGGGGGAATCTCGATATTATTAGCTCTGCATAGATCGATGAGTTTCTGGTTTTCGTCTCTCAAATGGTCGATGAAATCGGCGCTTTTGGTCAAGATGTTCAATTCGGATCTGTTCTCCTGTTCGGATAATGTTGGAGTCAACGAAACGATTTTGTCGAATTCGGATCTGATGTTCTCTCTTCTTTTCTGCTCAGAAGCAATATGATGGGCCTAAAATGTCAGTAAAAAGCGGGACTATCAAACCGAGCGAGCACTTCATACCTTTTTCTGTTCCTCGGTCAAGCCAGAGGTCTTTGGAAGCCGTTTCTTCTTGTCGTCGTCGTACATGTTGATGAGGTTTAGGGTCCAGTTGTGGGGAATTGAAGAAAGGTTGCATGCACGTGAAGGAATCAGATGGTTGGGCGTGCGCGGTCCAAATTGCTAGCTCTAGCGTGCGCATTCAGGTGGACACTATCTGTTGCAGCAATCAGTGATAGTGAGAGTAAAAGATGTGAAGCGTAAAATGTTGCTTTTTGATAGAAGAAGGTAGGAAAAAGTGATTGTTGTGCTTAGAGGTTCAGCTTCGACTTAAAGGTGAGTAGGCACATTTTGACCTGAATTGTGTGGAAAAATTCGGTGGGTGATCGAATCAGTGCAGTATGGGGTCTACGGTAACCGGTCGCATTATTCATTTGGATTCTGATGGTTCCACGGGATGCAATGACAGTTTCACCTATTGAGAAGTCTGTATGATTTCTTCCCTTTATGGCATCAACCTTCAAGTAAGGGCTCTTCGAAATTCGATTCAAGTGATAAGAACCACATATTAATTTGAATGATAAGTTCAGATAAGTTCATCGTAGAAACCTCAAAGAACCACTCCAATAATAAAAATGCAACCACTATAATAGCGGTTTCGGAGGCTCCTCCTATATTCTATAGTAGAACAAGCTCACGGACTAAGAAAATCCACACCACTCCTATGAGTCCAATTCAAGTGGATTATCTACAGGTAGTAGCAATCGTGACTAATCACATGACATATGAACCTATGGTATGTTCTATCACTGTGCTGAACTAACTACTGGATACAGAAACATCTTACTGCCTGGGTAATGCATATATGTCACTTGCTAAGAGAACAATAAAGGTCTACTGCTTTGAAACCACTGGACCTCATATACAAATTACTCTCACATTTTATCTGCAGCTTCAGGTATAATCAATTCACTTCAACAAGATTAACAAATCACATGAGACCTACACCCAAATAGTCCATCTTAGGATAAGCTACTGTGCCATAGAAAATAGAAACGGCATGATCTGGTGGAAAGAACCTCAAAATGCTTGATGACATAATTTGCATCTCCCACACCGATAATATCAAACTGCCAATAGTGCTAATTACTAATTTTCATCCACACGCAGTGTGGATGAATCATCTTTCCCTCTTCATTACCAACTGATTACGTTATGCCAATCAGAACGATAACGGGTAGAACTAGGAGTTTTCCCCCGTGGCACTGAGGTCATCAAGGAACCGGTACCGGATTGTTTTTCCTATGACATCAGCACGGCTTCTCACGAATCGGGGTCTCGTATCAACTAGTTCGGCACAGCAATCATGCACAAGCAGGAGATCAAGGTACAATCCAAATCGGATAGCCAGCAATCTATACAAAGAGGAAATTTATCAGGGGGTCCATATTCCGATTTTCCAGAAGCATTTTCTTCTTTTACATGCACTTTTTCGGTGCATGATCAATAATAGGCCCTAGTTACTGACCTACATGATTCTGCTGGATTCAGATGTTCAGTAGTCGGTACTTGCAGCCTCACCTCACCACACCACATTTGATGTGTTGATATGGTTGTCAAGAGCTAAAAATAACTTCTAGTAGGAACCTGTGCATTTGCACGGTGTCTCATGTTGCACGTAGAAAGTGAAAGGTATAGAACAAGAACAAGGACACGGGTGAGCTGATACTACAGTGCTCCCCAATACGATAGTAGCACGGCTGATTGGTACGTTGGAAAGGGGCACATTCAACCTCCAATAGTCAACAATCTGGTTCCTAGGTTGCTCGACGATTGTGTATAGCTCAAATTCCATGTTGAGCTGGAAACAATAGGGAGCAGTACATTAAGAGCGTTGGAGCTGGGAGAGGTGAAATTGAGAATTGCTACTAACTCTGGACAGATCTGGTGTGCGAGAGTGCAAGAATAGAAGTGCCAGAGGTAGTTGTGCCGAATTGTCCAGAAACTCCGGATTGTTCAGATTGTCTAAGATGTTCAATTGTCCAAGGACTTCAGCATGGACAGTGCTCAAATCGATGTGCTCCAAAGTTTTCGGTACGTCATAGAAGACGATTTGGAGTGGAGTCTTGACTGCTGAAGTGCTTGGGGCATGATATTCATGCTGGTAGTGCTCACAGTGCTCACAGTGCTCGCTGTCCCAATCGGGACGGTTCATGCGCACACTTTATCCCCAGCGTAATTATTTTGATATTGTTGGTGATAAGAGTCCCCTAATTATAAACTGCCAGTAAAGCTCTGCCAAGACTTCAGGCCACTACAATACAAATCTACCTATTAGCTATTAATAAATAGGAGTTGACAACAGGGTGGTTTGAAGTTTCCCCACTTGGAAGCCCTGGGAGCCCAAAAAATGTGTGAAAAAAGTAAAAAATACTCAAAATAATCGAAATATCACTAATATTGACCCAGTTGTTGAGGATTTCTAGGGTCCGTCCCTAGAAACCCCAAATTAACGTTGGATGAAAAACAGTGACCAGTGGTGGGATACGGCGTAGACTTGCTCATGGTCATTTCAGGCATATCAGGCAATTTTGGCCACTTGGTATGGCCGGGAAGGATTCCATGGGCTTCCTAACGGTGCGGACTTTCCACCCTAGAGTGATGAACTTGTACAGGACCATCTTGAGTGGGGAACGGGGAACGGGAGATAAGCAGTGGGTTTAGAGTATGGGGAATGGTCATTAGGTGCATAGACGAAGATATTATGAACATGCTTAGAGCCAGAAATGCCAACGACCTGGCTTTACCGGCAATGGCTCCTAGTGAAAACGCAGTAAAGCAGGATGTTCGACCCTGGTGCTGAACAACCGCCCCAACACCCCCCGTTGGAGCTAGGGCTCAGATTTGGGGCCAAACGTCGGAGTCAAGGTGGAAGAAAGAGACACCTTAGGTCGGGGCAGGCTCTTGATCACAGACACTGAGCAAAACCTCTTCAGAGACCAGCCTGCGTAGCGTAATGGTTAACGCGTTTGACTTCTAATCAAAAGATTCCGGGTTCGACTCCCGGCGTGGGTTTATTTTTTTGTGGGCCCAGGGGCACCCGACGCGTACACCAGAGTGACATCATGGAAATAGCAGTGCAGAACAGTTGGGAGAAACAGGAGGCCCCAGTAGTGCAGATACGCAACTACTCCAACTACTCTATTACTCAACTGACCCAACTAACCCAACTAACCCAACTGACCCAACTACAAGAGCCACAAGACAACAACGTCACCCCAACCTCGGCCAATAGGAGCGGGCGCCCAACTCTACCCACCTCAGAAGCCTCTTATTGAAGGTGGACCAATTTCAACCGCGGGAACCGCAATCCACAATGCACCCCACCTGCTGATTTGGTGCGACTCGAAGACAATTGGCCTTGGGCTCGAGCAATTCCGGCACCGTCACAGATGGAACTCCACCACGAGGGGCCGTAAAGCCGCCCAGCAGAGGCTCCTTTGCCCGGTGCTTGCACCTAGATGATCCGCCTAAGGCCCCCAGTCGGGTGGTGTGATCAACAGCGGGTTCCCGGGCGTTCCTGAGCACTTATTAGGGCCCCTGAGGGCCCCGTGCCAATAGGTGCTACCGCACTGGTACCGCACTGGTACCGCAGTGTCCCGCACGAGCACCTCGCATTCTCTACGGAGTCCGCCCGCGCTGCGGGAGGTGGACTCGCGGTCCGAAACTACCGGAGGGCACCGATTCCGAAGTGGCACGGAGGTTCAGGCCGTCGAGAGGCATTTCATGGGGAACCACACGAGGAAGCTCCAGCGACGAGCCTCGAGGAGCCTCCACCGGCCACCACGAGGCACAGCCCGGCCCCATGACTGGGAGCACTCACACCTCTGGCACGAAAGAGTCGGTGATGAGTAATGGGAACCGTCATTGGTCACGATGACTAAGGGTCTGGTGATGTGATGTGATGGTGTGCGTACAAATTGCGACAGGCAGTTATGACGCCGGGGTGGGCAAGTTATGAGACCACGAAGGTCCGGAGGCTCCGACCAGCCGGAGGCTTGGAGCCTGGAGCTCCCAGTGGCTCGGCGAGGTCCCGAGGATCAGACAACTGGTGTCGAGAAGGCGTCAATAGGAGGTCGGTTCCGCAGTGGGAGCATTGCTGGTCCACACAATGCGTAGGTTGTGCA
The DNA here is from genome assembly GCA_030582495.1 of Suhomyces terraborum. Taxonomy (NCBI): domain Eukaryota; kingdom Fungi; phylum Ascomycota; class Pichiomycetes; order Serinales; family Debaryomycetaceae; genus Suhomyces; species Suhomyces terraborum. Next base: position 173,417 of record JAKTXJ010000017.1, on the reverse strand, counting down.
GTGGCCACAGCACGACACCACGCCGATAACAGGATAAGGGAGTCATAGATAATAGCACGGAAGATAGTAGCAGAGAAGAGAGAAGGTGCAGAGAAGAGATACGGAGCAGTAGAAGAGAAGAGAGCAGAGAAGACAGCGAGATGGCTGCCTCTGGCAAGCGTTCCGTGCGAACGTGGTTTTCACAGCAGGAAGCACCCAAAGTGCCCAATGGGCACTTATCGCACGATGTGGCTCTACACGTTGTAGTTAACTAACGTATTATTAATTAAACAATTAGCTGGGTCATTCTATAAGGTTGGGGCCGGTACGGAGACTGGCTCGTCTGACCATCCACGGGGTTTCCCGTCCTTAAACTTAGAACAACAAAGCGACACCAGCAGCGGCAGCAGCAGCAGCACCGACAACGTTGATGTTAGAAACACCAGCGGCGTTGGAGGACTTGGAGCCGTTGGACTTGTTGGATCCGTTAGACTTGTTGGAAGCGTTAGCAGCAGAGACGGCGGTGGCAGCGGTTAAAGCAATGGCGACTTGTCTGAATTGCATGGTGAACTTGTGATGGATGAAGTTTGGACTCGAGGGGGCAGACCCGATTATATATAGTTAGGCCCGACTTGGGGGCAGTCCCAAGGCGTTATGTGAAAAATTTTCTGCCCTTCCCAATCCAGAAAATGTTATGATTGCCTCAAAAGAAACGAGGCACGAGGCAATAGAGTATTGCCTGCATTGCGTGCATGGGCCTGCATGGGGCGCACGCGCCGGCCTGTGTGCAGGCCGGTGTGATCCCCGAGGGGCCCGAATTGCTTTTCTATTTTACACGGGTGCAAATTGAAGCCATGAAAGGTTAAGGGCATGGAACAGAAGCAACTAACTAACAACCGTGAAATTCGGGGCATCCACCAGGTCACGATCTTGGGCGATGCCACGAGAAGGCGAAGCGAGATGGGCTGCCGGCCAGTGGGGGCAGGAAACTGCTCCCCAGCGGCCGAACTCAGACACCGGTTGGGTGCACGTATGGGGCGTGTTGGTCCAGGAACCTTCTGGAAACCACACTTGGGAGTCGTCAGGCTGAACTGGGACAGGCGCAATGGTCGTGGCACGCGTGGTGGTAGCGCAGGTGGAAGTGGCGGTGGCATTGGGTGGTGGAAATAGGCGCTAATTAGCCGTAGTAGGGCCACGGTGAGAGCAGCTGGGCATCGTGGTGGAAGGGACGGTGGAGGTAGTGGTGGAGACAGCCATAATGGCGTTCGGCGCAGTAACTACGGTGAAGGTATTGTGTGGAACAACCACACGAGACGGGAGCTCGTCTCGTGTCTCGACACGGCACGGCGCTGGAGCTAGGACGAGGCTCTCGCGAGCGCTCTGACAGTTCTCGCTACGCCCCGCGGTAGTCACGTCGACTGCGCGCGGTGGGACGGTGGGTTCAGTCTGCGCTGAAGGTGTGGCCCGATTGTGGGCCCGATAGGCACAGCGGTCATGGGGTCACAGCGGTCGTGGTGGAAACACCACGAACCACGTGGACGGCTCCATAACAGCAAGTTATTGGGACGGTTCGAGCGGCCAAAGGCGGGGGACCTGCTCTGTCTCTATCAGTGTTGGTCGCTGCGGTGGCCCGGGCGCGATGTCGTTGGGAGAGGCTTCGAGGAGTCCGCCTGGCTCACGCGTCCGTGGCGGTGGAACCCTGAACGCCCGCGGTGGCTCTTCCCCCGATATCGCCAGGCGGGCGGTCACGTGACCGCCCGTATCCAGAGCAGTTCGGCTTGTTTTGGCCAGTGTGGGCGACGAACGTTCGTCTTGCACTGCCCGTGGGGCTGAGGGGGTCCTGGCGTGGGGGAGGATGTTTTGGGCAGGTTTGCTCTTGTATTGGGACATGGCTCCTGATCCTGGTTCAGTTGCTGGTGCGTTGTGCCCCAACCATTTTCGCGAGAAGTGAGGAGGGTTCTCCATCGCCATGTTTCAGGTTGCTTGGGCACGCCACCATCAGCATGCAATTACGTATTGTAGGGTTCTGTTTCATCTCATCACGTGGAGTCCTCCCAGGTGCATGTGATAGGACGCTGGAGGAGGCATCCGGGGAACTTTGGGAGGCTCCGTGAGCCAACCAGATGTTCTGCCGGAGATCTAGTGGGAGTTCCGCAGGCAATGGCCCCAGTCGCCTCTCACAACCGTAGATGGCAAGGTTCGGGACGAACTTGCTGGAGATCTCACTACGCCGCCAACACACGGCCGCAACACCGGCCACAAGCTGAGGAGGTTGCTGAAGGTGCCTGAAGGAGTTGCTCAAGGTTTCGATGCGTTGCTGGAGGTCTCAATGAGGAATCAATGAGGTTGCAGTCGAGCTGTGTGGCAGTTGCAGTTGCAGTTGCAGTGGCAGTTGCAGTGGCAGTTGCAATCACCGCTAGGGCCACAGCTGGCGGTGCGTTACCGTGACAATCTCACGAAGTGTCAATGTTCGTGGTGAGCTGCGTGGGGCGACGGGGCTTACGCTGCGATTTAGGCCCCTACTGCTCAGTTAGGCTACCGTTTGGCCCAGTTGGGCCAGCACGGGTGCCACACGAACATGTGCGGCATCGTCTAAGTCTCGGTACAGGCCATTTGCCAGAGTTTGGATAGCAGGGTCGGGTTGTGCTCGTCTCGCGTGATAATGGAGTTGTGGTGGAGTATGTGAGAATTATCGTCTACTATCGTGTATATCGTCTATGGCCAGTTAGGGGAAGCTGGGAGGAGAGATAAGTAGATAATAAAGCGCGATTTCGGTACCGAGGGGCAACACGTAGCGGTGGAGCGGTGGGGAGGCCTGCGACCACAAAACTCGGTGCTAGGGGCTCGTGCTGGAGCGATTGCAGAAATCGCACAGATTAGAGAGATTAGAGAGATTGGCAGATTGGCAGATTGGAGAGATTGGAGAGATCGGGGACGCTGGTGGGTTTGGAAAGTATAAGACTGCTGTGCCCGGTGAAAGTGGTAAGAATAACCAGATGGGTGAGAATATCATAGGGAACACCGCGGAGCCTTTGACACATGGCACGGAACCATCGACCTCCGTGCAGTACCGCACTGCGACAGATTAGATCCACCACCATCGGGTGCTCCGGTTTAGTTGGACAACAGCAATAGCCATTGTGCAAACCTGTAACTCTGCTACCCACGAGCGCCCCCTTGGAATCGATTCCTCATAATGGTCTTTCTCCTGAACCTGTAACCCGATGACCTCTGGTCTTTTCATCACGGAAGACGATTCCAATGCTCAGTTCTGAACCTTCTGTCACTATTTCGGACTACTTGCGTCAATATTTTGCTCACTAAATGCGACAAACTTCAAATTTTGGCACCAATGAAGTCATTCTCACTGAATTTTTAACCAGATAGCCACTTTCATGGTGAGGAGGCTAGGTTTTCCGGTCGAGTCAAGTCTAGATCTGCTGCAATGAGTGCACGATGAGACGAAATGGACTTTCAGATGCATCAGCCAAAATTTCATCCTCATCAAATTTCATTCCATTCCCTTCCAATTTTCTTTTTCCTCTGACCTCCGTCACCTGAGGTGAAAGACTTTCTGAAATGATGTATTGTGTAATTCTATAGAGGTATCTCACGAGGAAGACACCGGGGCTATAGTTTGCAATTATTTGTTAGCCATACCCTTGCCACAGTTCAAGTATTCGTTATTCTTGGAATTGCGTACTTGTGTATGGTGAATTTGGGACTGCATAGCTCTTGGTCTAATCATGTCTGATGCCAATTAGTACTTGACTGATTTTGCTTATACTGAGCATTGCTTGAACTCAGTCATGCTTGAACTCAGTCATGCTTGAACTGAATAATGAACCAAGATGTCATTGTGGACTAAAGACCCTTTGAATGAGAATAATTTCTCGCTACAATCGCATAAATGTTGTGGTTTTCATTAAATTGGCTTGATATCGCCAGAAAGTATATTAATCGAAATTCGTTAATTATTTACATAAGCCTTGGACAACTTTATAATATTTTCCACCTTCAAACCGAAGTCCAGACCATCAAGATCCTTCATAGCTTTATTCATGAATACATCGGGTCTCAATCCAGTTCCCCATGTATGTTGACTGACAAGCTGAGAATGAGCTTCGCCTGGCCCGTTAGGGTTCAACAATAATGGCATTTCTTTCTGATGGAATTGAGTGAACTTTCTCGTCAAATAGTATTCCTTGAAGAATCCATCATCCTGTAACAAGTTGAGCTGATCTTCGATGTCAAGACGGTCAAGCTTGAATTTATGAAACTCTCCCAACTCACGACTATTGATTTGCTCTTCCTTGTCTTCTTCACTGTTAGGGTTCATTTGAGTGTAGTTCCTCATGGCCACCCATTTTTGTGGTTCTGTCAAATAATCCACCAAGGTAGGACTGTGCATCCACATCCGAAGATGATTATTATAATGGTAATCACCATAGTCCAATACACTCATGGATCTGGGACTGTACTCCGCATCGAGAGCAACAATGAAGTTACTTGGAACGTATCCAAGCTGATTTTCAACCACTGTTAGCACCAATGGGGAGAGTTCTTCATGAGTATTGAAATGCATGTTACGACAATTGTAAGCCTTGTTGAATTCTGAAGAAAGATCAGAAGTGTCATTTTTTAGGTGGGAAAGACGGTCGGGCAATTGGGATCCTGTAAGGGCCAAACCTGTGATATCGATGTAAAGACCGGAGTCCACATCTATAAAGCGAGCATCGATATTATTGTTCCCATTACCTTTGGTTCTGTGAGAAATCGAAGATCCGACATCCACGAAGTATCTGCTCAAGCCGTCAAACTGGCCGTCGGATCCACTAGGACTTTCGATAACCAATGTTTGATTGAAATCTTTGGCCAATTTGTATAAATCTTCAATAGGCATCTGAACATCGATATCTGTATCCCAAGGGAATGCGACTCCATTCCAGTACCACGATAACAAAGAGCCATGAGCAATCCAAGTATTGATATTATGGGAACGTGCAAAATGAAGATAGTTTTTGAGTAAGCGATGCAAGGTGGTAAGATGAACTTCATCTCCGATATCCACACCATCGAAGAACCTCCAGTCGTAATGTTCTCCATGCCAATTGTCCTTGACACTGGTGAGGAATTTGGCCTCTGAGAAAAATTTTGGTGGGTTCGTCTCATGGATGGAGTAGTTCACTGAGTTGAAGAAGGCTTGATGCATTGGTGTACGACGCTGGTTCTTTAAGCCTTGAGCCAAAGTCGTGAAGTTCACATCGAATGCAGATTCTGGAATGTCGATCTTTTCCCTATGCATGTTATCGTTTATGGGTAATGGCCTTTTTTGAGTGAGCTCATTGTATGCTTCTATCACATTTAATGGCTGCGAATATGGAAGCTCTTCATAAATGTTTTCTATTATGCCGTTTCTGAGCAAGGATCTATTCAACGAAGATACTTCAGGCTCACGTACTGGGATCTGATACGAGCCTCTATCGTTGGTCAAAAAGACCAACTTCATTGGGGATGGGGCAGTGGTGTATAAGTACGATTTTCCAAGTAGCTCGTGGTTGCTGGCAAGCTGAGGGCCTGAAAATCTGTGAACAATAAACCCAAGAGAGGTGTTGGAGTCATCCTTACAATATTCCTTCACGTCCACCATGGAGGACCCTTCGATAAGTTCGTCCATGTGACTGATATCGAACAAAGCTTTGCATGCGTCGGGCATCTTGTTGGACTCGAGGATGTACTTGTTCAACTTGGAAAGATCCACCCAGTCCGACCAATGGAACACCACATCTTCTGGGTTTTGTTTGAGGTGCTTGAGGTATGCAGCGATGGTGAATCTGGGGTCGAATGGCTGAACGGGGGGTTTCAGGGAAGTATCATCGAAGTAGTACGATGGAACCGGAATATCAAGTGGATATTCGATATTTTCGTGGAGGTCCCACATGTCGCTTGACCAGTCATTATTTATCTTGTCTTGGTAAATATTGGCCAAACGGGCCTCAAAGTATGGGTTACCGTCTGTTTCGTAGATGGGACCTATGATGATTTGATTGTATATGGATGTGAATTTTTCCTTGATTGTTTGGTGTATTTGCTGTGGTAATTGATTATTTTGAGAAGTGAGCAATATGAAGATGCTCACAAACATCAATAGGAGCACTATGGCCTTGGAGACGAACCGACGAGGTAGATGGCCTGGAATGATCATTATGAATTATTACGTGGGAGATTAATGCAAAATATTAGGGAGATTCGCTGGAAATGTAGCGTAAGAGCTCGAGGAAGGTGCCGGAAGTGTGGGGTTGTATTCGGATTTTCAAAGCCAGGGAATTCGGAATGAATGGGATTGACTGGGATGACCACTGAATAAGGTTCTGGAGACGATTTCACGACGTGATGTGATATTTTTAATGATTTGACAGCTGTGACGGAAGTGGTAGTTTGTATGCGGCTTTCGGTGGGCTCTGGAGGTGGGAGCAAAGTCACTATCTACAGAAAGATGAGGCGCACTGTTTATGTACGAGTGGTGTCTTATCTGGAGCCAGGGAACGAGGTGATAAGATGCTGATACCGGGATTCGATCAATGGTGTCGAAGAACCTATGCCAGGTGGAAAAAGCCAGTCGAACAGATATGAACAGGTCGGAGGCACGGACGGAGCAGGACAAAAGACCTGGTGGGGGATGGATGCGAAAAAGACGTCAACGGAGGAGCGAGGAAGACAAGGGCTGGACACAGAGAATTCACGACTCTCGACCCTATATAAGCAAACGGCGATATGGACCTCTGGATGCTGAAACCTGCCGCCCCCACTCATATATAGCCAAGAAGTTGCTGTTACGGTAGCACTAAGCAGGAATTCGGATCTACTAATGATGGGAGCCTTGGGGTATCCGTGGGCTCGCAACGCCAGCCAACGAACTAACTATTGATAAGTCGGAGGCTTAGGGCTAGCTCCAGCATGGAACAATGTAGCTGGAGTCGATACGAGGCGACCACTTGGAACGAAGGAGATCTGACTACGCCAGAGCTGGGGGAGGCACAAGCGACACCGGCCAGGCTTTTTCGCTGTGGTGATATTCGTTCGCTCAAGCACAGGCCATTCGTCGTTGGGAGTCCTGGGACTACAGGGTCGGAACGGAGAATCTCGACGATGAAGGGGCACAGCAAGAAACAAACACAAGCACCAGCGATGGCAATCTAACGCATGCTGATCACCAGATACGTCCACCACTTGCGTCATGGCTCTTCACAACTGCTTCGGCAACTGCATCTGGCGTGCATGGACCGGGTTCAAGGCATCAAATTGATCTTGGCAAGGTATGAAGTCATATGCGACTTTACCTTATTGGTTATAGGACTCGTGTGAGCGGAGGGCGAACAAACACGTCGTGTGAGCGGAGGAGAGGGAGGGAGAGGGAGGAGCACGAGAGAGAAGGAGGGAGGAAGAGGGAGAAGGAGAGAGAGAAACACGAGGAGAAACGAGAAGTTGAAGACCAATTATCATCAACACCAAGGTGCAACTGCCCAAAGAGGGATCCACCAGAGACCTAAAGGTTAAAGAGGGGGTGGAAATTATGAAAGTGGAAATTACTAACAGCGAACTGCCCCTGGAGTCAGCTTGTGGCTCCGATTCGTATGAAGCCCGGGGTCCTTTGGAGCCCGGGCCAGCCTGTGTATAGTTTCGCTTCAAACAATAAAATATCGATTGCCAAAGCAAGACATTCTCATACAGAGGAGTTACAAATCATTAGTAGTTATCTCGAAGGTTTATTGTCCAGGTTCGGCTCATGACTTGTTTTTTAGTCAATTATCGGCATCCACATAGTCTACTTCCAAGTCCACGCTCCGGATCAATACGCCGTCGGTGCCCTGGCCCAACGACCCATGGACCTCGACACTGGGGTTGGAGGCATCGGTGTGCTCGGACGCAGGAACCGTGCCATCAAACGTGAAGATGGACGAAGAGCCCCCGTACATCACCGAGCCCTCCACGCCGGTTCTATTGCATGTCGCTACCGTCACCCGACTGAAGTTCTTGCGGAGCGAGTATGGGTGTGCGAGAAACGGGAAGAACCTGAGAATCCAGTAGTTCACGGTGGAGGTGCACGGAGCGGTGGGAACGAACGAATCAGAGATGCCCTTCTGGTTACATGCGAGGTCGGTGTTGATTTGTAGCGGGGACGAGGGCCAGGAGGTCGTAGGGCCAGAGGTTTCAGATGTGGTGGTGGAAGTGGTGGAGCTGGCGGTGGAGCTGGCGAAAAACCGGTGCGCATAATCTTGCGCAGCACTAAGTTTTTGGGCGGCGGTCCAGTTGTGCGACGAGTCCACGGACGGGGAATGGGGTGAGAGCCACGCCATGGGACAGAGAATGAGTTTGGCCTTTTGGGCGAAACAGCTCATGGAGAATTCGAACTCGTTGAACGAGGCCTCGAACTTGTAGGGATTGAGGTCCATGCAGATGCCGAGATTGACCCTGACCGAGGCCCACTTCCCGCCAGTGGTGCTTCCACCAGAACCAGCGCTGCCAGAGTCGTTGTTTCTGCGGTAGTAGTCCTTGTTCAAGATCATGTCGAATGCAGCGAACCCCTTCTGGGGATTCTCACTACACCCCCACTCCTCGTCGGCCTCATACAAGAACGTCTTGCGGTACCGGTGCAACACCTGGCCGTGGGGCCCCACCACCACCGCCAGGTTGTACACGGTGGAGTGGTCCAATTCGGGGTACCCTATGACGGTGAAACAGTTGCGCTCGCGAGAGATCTGCTTGGCCAACGCCACGGATCGCCCGCCGTATCCTTGCTCGAGGTACGGGTCGATGGCCTGGCGCAGGCCGTAGTTGTAGCCGGTGACTGCGAGCTCCGGAAGCACCAAGATATCGATGGCTTCCGACACCTTGGAGAGGATGGTGCGAATGCGGGCCGCGTTGGCCTCGAGCTGGTGGAGCGACGGGTTGAACTGCAAGCAGGCAATGTTGACCTTCATGGCACGACGGATCGGGGAGAACGGCCTTGGAGCGTATGGAGCAGCTGGAAGCAACTGGCGAAGAGGAGTGACTGCTTCGTATTTCCGTGTCCAGGTATCCATTACTCACCATCACTAATTTTCACGTAAACGGGTCGTGCGCGCACCGCCGCGGTACTAATGTCGATATCACATCCGCTCAGTCGGCCCAATCGGCCCCGCACCCGCGCATGCGTATCAAATGTCGGAGGCTTCGCCACTTCTATTCACCAAAAGTCTTGGCAAGACCTATCAGATCTGAAGAAGCAAGTTTGACACATTGGCTGCAACAGAGATGGCGTAATATTACGTAGGCAGGCCATGTAATTAGTAAAGAAGCTCTTCGAGACCGGGAGCTGGCACCAACGGTTCTTCCACCGTTCCCCAGACCTCTTCACATGGCTGGCATGTCGTGCGGGTGGGAGCTCCGCCCGGATACCCGCCCTGGCCCGTCTTCACAGGCTGCGAACGGCCCAGCCTCTTTTTTCCATCGAACTTTAGCGTTATTCAACAAGGCTAAACCAGATTTACGGACTCGCCCCATCGGAAATGCCTCTTCGAGCCTGGAGAAGCCTCCATCCCCGAGTTCTAGAGGATTTCCCCACTGTAGACGACTCTCCGGTCACCAACAGCTCCTCCAGCGAACATACGGGGCCATGGTCCAAGTGGGGACCCCAGACACCTGATTTCCTTTATCGGCCAATAGCTCTGCGTTTTCCTCATAGGGCTGTGATGGAAACAATTCACTCAACCACACAATTTCACACTCCACAGTTGCACGGATCTCCCGAAAGAACGCAGTGCCCACGGCCACAAACATTGTCGATACCGCCGCAGCTCTCTGCGTCGGGACCTCCATCACAGGAGATCAATAAGAGTACCAGCACTGTCGCAACCGCTGAAGACGACAGCAACAGTAGAGTGTCTGGGATTGAATCGGCTCGCGTGCTCGCTAGTCCCATTATTTATTTATTGGTTAGGAGGAAACCCATCGAAACCGCAGGCACCGTTAATCAAAGAACCCCCCCGCTTTGTGACATGGCGCATAACAACCCTATGAAGCCCTTATCCGATTGTATGGGTTGTGGGCGATGTGCGGTTATAAGGGCTCCATATCCGGTGGGAGAAAATTGGATATCCAACTCAAATACTGGGGCACCAACCGGCCCAAATTGCCAGCCGGAGTAGTTCGCTTTCTTTTCCTTCGTTCTTCACACCTTGTTCTTTTCGTTTCGTTCAAGTTGTCTCCAGTCCAAGTGTCTCCGAGTACAACTTCTGTCATTCTCAGTGTCTGTGGTGATTCTTTTTCATACCAATTTGTCCCGTTCTAATTTGTGCGGCCCATCAAAACCAGGCCACCGGGATTGCTTGACTCTGAACGAAGTTTCGAAGCCGACTTGTTCACCTATTTCGAGTTGAACCGACAGGAGAAAGTCGTCCACGCGAGTTGATCAGGCGAGTTGAAGTTGGTCAGTTTGGTCTCAAACTGCTCACTCCTCTTGCTCATCTAGTTCCCCAGTTCCGTTCCTCACTCCAGTTGCTCAGTCCTCCACCCTCACAATTCCGTCACCATGACCTCGGTGATCAGGAGGTCCCGAGCCATTACCATAGTCATAGCCATCTTGCTCCTCAATGTGGTGATCCTCTCCCTCTGGGCATACCAACCGCAATCTTCCATCGGAAAACTCATCAACAATACCCTCTCCAGCATTCGTTACTCACAGGCGTTCCACTCCGATATCGATTTCGACCGATTTAACGAGCAAGTGTACACAAAATTCCAGAAAGTATATAGAAACCAGCCGGAAGAAGAGATCTCTGACGAGTTCACCAGGTTGCAGTTGTACCTCTTGGACTTATCCAACGATGAGAAGTTCAACTCCTTGGTTCTTCCTCCGGAATTGGCCGAAATGGAACATCCAGACAAACCAGAGCTTCAACATTTCGACCCCCGTTTCACCTTCTCGATGATTCTCCATCACATTGCTCGGAGAATGAACCTGAACACCGCTCATGACAAGCGAGACCTCCAACTTCCTTTTTTCCATTGGGCAGATTTCGTCGATACCTCCCCATTGGACGACTACTTCCTCGACCTCAAAGACATCCAATGCGCTGACATGGACTTCTCCACCGCTAGTGAACTGAGAAACACCAGACTCGACCTCAAGAAGCACACCCAGTTTTGCATCCATGATAAGGACATCGACCAGACTCTCTCTCAGTTGGAGTTGGATTTGCAAAACGATCCAAACTCTGAGTCGTTAATTACGTTCAAGGCCCAACTTGAACATATCAAAAACAATCACCTTTCTACAGGTATACACATTTTCCAAAGAACCGGAAGGTCTTCTAAGGCAATGAGACTTTTGGCAGCAAAGTCTTATTTGAATGATTTCATGCCCAATCCATATTCCATCAATTTCTTGCTCCCCAAAAATCAAAACCTCCAAGTATTGGTGGAACAAGATATTTCCTACTCCAAAAAGCGGGTCAAAGATAGCAGCTACTTGGAAGATTTCCTTATTAATTACCGTACCACCCACAGGGCGGAATTGGATGTTTCGTCCGATATTGTGATCAATATGCGAGAATCTTTGGAAGCTATTCAAAAGCTGTTGGTTTCGCACCCGCAATTTGATTCTCCATCTGCTAATTTGACCTATAACAAGCATTTGGAACCTCAACAGTTTCTTGATAGGTCTGTGCAGTATATCGAGGAGTTGGACCAGCGTGTCACAGACGGCGAAGTCCTCGCTACTCCGGAGCGTCAGTATCTCAATGCCTTGAAAACGGCGATGGACACGTTATCTCCTCCCAAGTACTTCGATGAGGCAAACATCATCACCAAAGAAGCCAACTACGAGTTGGGAGGCCACTACGACTGGAGATTCTTCGGAGGGATCATCAACTACACCGATTACCAACCCCTTTCGCTTTTCGGCTTGATCAGAACTTGGCTTCGGTTCACCAATGCCAATGGGTTTTCCACTTGGATCGCACATGGCTCGCTCTTATCGTGGTATTGGAACGGAATGGCATTTCCCTGGGACAACGATATCGATGTGCAAATGCCGGTGGACGAACTCCACCGCATGGCACGTTCGTTCAACAATTCCATCATTGTAGACTTTGGGGACGATCCTTCGTTGAAGGAGATCCGGTACGGAAGATACTACTTGGACATTGGAACTTTCATAAGCCAAAGAATCAGAGGGAACGGTAACAACAATATTGATGCCAGGTTTATTGATATGGACACGGGATTCTACATCGATATCACGGGCCTTGCGTTGACCCCCACCAAATCCCCCAGCCGGTACGACCAGTATTTGCTGGACCCTTACTCCAGAAAAGGAAATGTCCCTGAAAACGAACGTAACGATTTCTTACAGGTGTACAATTGCCGGAACAACCACTTTGCACGGTTGAATGAAATCAGCCCCCTCAAAATGTCAATTGCCGAGGGGCAATTGGCATACGTTCCCTCGGGCTTTGAACAGCTTCTCATCAACGAGTACGGAGAGAAAGGACTCTCATCCTATATCTATAAAGGGTACGAATATATTCCGCAATTGAGGCAATGGATGAAGACCCGGGACATCAACTCGTTCATCAGCGAGCACCACATCGAGGTCAAAAAGGACAAGAAGTCCAAACCGGCGCCGGTGGTGTTCTCCGACGAAAATTACATCCAGCTCTTGTTCGAACAAGGCTACAGTTTATTTGAGTATTTGCTCAGCACCAATGCCACCGAGTTCCACGAGAACGAGATCACGCTGTTGATCGAGACCGGCGACGCAAAAGACTACTTCTTCAATTCCACCGGTTCGTTGGTCTACGAGCCACAAACCATCCGTCACGACCTCTTCACGTACCTGGCTCACAGAAACCACTACCAGTACGACACCAAGTTTAGAGACACCCTCCAGAAGATTTCCAGTGCGAAGTCCAGATGGGCCGAGCAACCCAAGACGACGGCCGCAGAGTTGGCACAAGAGACCGAAGCAGCATAAAGGACAGTGCTGCTCAATAAGAGGAAGAGGAATCTTCATTAGAATTCTGAAATACACAAAAGAAACAGAAGAAACATTGCATGAAATCCACAGCAGTTCTATGCTGGCTAACAACTTCTGGATATAGGATTCCAGAGAATGCCCAATGCCCATGGACTTATAGGCGTATGGGCATATGTGCTTCCGGCCAATCTGCTCATAGGCTAAACTGCTCATAGGCCAAACTGCTTATGGGCCAAACTGCTCATAGGCCAAACTGCTTATAGGCCAAACTGCTTATTGACTTATAGCCAGATGGCTAATTGGCTAAAGAGCTTATAGGCTAACTGGCTAACTAGCTTATTGCTTTGGTAGCTATTTGATACTAGCCTGTCCCTACTGGCTACGACCACAGTACATACATTCACGCACTAACGTACAAAATTCACGAACCGAACTGTAGCACAGAATGGACTCGATGGCCCTATAAAGCCCAATTTCCCCAGATTGCACCCCATGCTAGTCTTGGTGGGCCTCCCAGAACGGTCCTCGAAACGATCCAAAGCCCTGGAGCCGGGACCAGCTCACATAGCTCACATTACTGGAAATCGGCCCACTTGTCTCCCCACGGGAATGCGGTCACGTGACCCGCTTCCATCCTCCCGCACTGGGGCCACGACCAATAAAAATCATTTTTATCAACTGATGTTCAACACACTTCAGCAGCATCACCTCCATCATGTTCAGAAGAGCCCAGCAATTCACCTTTAGAAGATTCAACCACCACGGCTACGGTGTGTCCAAGCACCTCAACGAGCCAGCCTTCAGCGGCGTCAAAGTCAACAAGGAAGCTGGTGAAGCCTTCAAGAGCGCCTACGAGAAGAAGGTCCACCACTCCGAGGGCATCACCAACACCTGGAAGAAACTCACCTACATTGTTGCCTTGCCAGCCATCCTCTTGACCGCCATCCCTGTGGTCAATGTCGAATTGAAGCACGCCAAGCACAGAGAACACTTGAAGCACCTTTCCGACGAGGAATGGCCTGTTCAATATGACTACCAAAACATCAGAACCCACAAGTTCTTCTGGGGTGACGGTGACAAGACTTTGTTCTGGAACTCTGACATCAACAGAAACATTGAGTAAACGCTTGGGCGATCCATCCGTTGAACGTCTGGCGACATCCGGCTAGAGTAGATTAGCTAAATGCACGTTTTGAGATAATACTGGACCATTTTGGTATACGGGGATGTAGTAACCTAGGAATAGGCAGATCTGACCTTTGGAGAGTTCGTGGAGAATTCTGAAGTCTGAACCAGCTTGTTTTTTGAGGAATTATTGCTGAAACAAATAATTGCAGTAAGAAGTCCTATGGAATATTCTAAATATTTCAAGAGGTGTATTTCCATGAATATGATTGTGGCAAATAATGATGTCTAGGATTGCATGCTATGCAGATACGGATTAATAATTCTATGCTATGATAAAATTGTTGAGCATAATGGTGCCAAACATAAGAATCGAATTATATGTAAAGACATCATGTTTAGAGAATTCAGAAATATGAAATAGATGATACTGTACTGGTTGAAACAGTTTGAACACGTTTCTATTGTAATAATAATGAACCAAATAAATGCAACTCTTGTATCTACAATATTATCAAAATATGTAGAGTCTTTCGTAGTGAGAATTGCTACTGTCAAATATTCTTCAAAAATATATAGACCCTATATTGAAGATAATCTTCAAGATTTTATCGTTCAATTTTTCTCTCTCCATCATGTCGTACTCCTACGTGGTGGATAATGTAGCAAATTATATATTTATATATTAGATCATCATCATGAATGAAGTGAAAACAAAAGAATCGTCGTCTCTATAACGTGGAGAATATATAGAGGTTGTTTGTTGCAGCAATTGCCACAGAGTTTTCTCTAGGGTGCCAGGACAAGTGCAAAATACTCTTTTTGAAATCAATGTCATCAAAGTCTCTATTGTTACCTGCTGTTCCAACGCCACTCATCATCCTACGTCTCATGGTACCATTGTTGGCCGACTTCTTGGACTTGAAAGCTGACTTGTCAGCTTGCAAGATTATTTCTTCCTGATCATCATCGTCAATATTGGATGGAGATTGAGGATAATCATTAGAAGGAGGCGACTCGTTGTCCTCTTCTTCTTCTGAATCATCAGCAGACTTCTTTTTGAAGGACGAAGTATTGAATGAAGGCAACTTGGATGGTGCAGCTCCATTTCCGACTGCATTGGGATAAATCATGAAATTATTATTGTAAGAACCTGTCATGATCGATTTATTGTCACCACTAAATTGAACTTCAAATTTATCAAAAATTGCATCGTTCTCATAAGTGTCACATAATCTCTCTCTCAAATGTTCATGAACGTTGATAGTCTTGATGGGCTTAGATTCCATGGCCATATCCCATATCTTGACCGTCATGTAATCTCTCGACACGATATATCTTCCATCATGACTGAACTTGACATCGGATATAGATGAGGTAATTTCAGTGAAGAAATTGTGAGATGCCGGATCCAAGTATTCCTCAAAAATCTTGGAATGAGAATCACACAATGAATTCGATCTCATGTCACTCAACTTTATAGTACCTTTTGAGGAAGAATACATGAATAAATTACAATGATTGGGATGGAATTCAGCAGATGTGATGACTTCGGTTAACTCTTCCATATTGACGGGTTTGATATCAACAATATTGAAGGATTGGTCTGAGATACCCAAGTTCCACAAGTTGATTCTCAAGTCGTCAGACGACAAATACGTCTCTTGGTCCGAATTAACCGAGATGGAGTTGATGTGGTATGCATGAGCATTTGAGTAGATCTTCTTTGGTTGTGCTGATATCAATTTGTCATGAAGTTGGAGTTTAGGTAATTTTAATGTTGATAAGGATAAATTGGAGGCGGAAGCAGCATTTGTTGGTATCGAGGATAAGTTGTTCTCGCTAACCAATTTAATCTGTCTCTCCTGGATCTTCCATAATTTGATGGTCTTGTCGTTGGTGGATAACAAGAATAATGAGTTATTCGAACTTCTCAACCATTTGATTTTATTGATCTTCTCTTCGATTTCTAAGGACTTCAAGTAGTCAAACTCGGCGTCATGACTCTGGAATTCGGTGAAGAACTTGTACTCACAGCTTTGCTTCTTCTTGGCTTGATTGCGCTCGAATAACACAACTCTACCGCCCTTGTCACCGGTGGCCAAAAAGTCACCTGTATGGTCGAATTCGACGGTGGAGATGATATCTGCTTCTGTGATGTTTTCGATATCACCCTTGTCACCGAAGCACTGGGAGAACTTCCAATTTTCGTCCATGGTCATGGTGTGGTTATAGACTTAGATATGAGACGGCTGGAGAAATGCTGACAATTTTGGGCCAAAACCGAGAACAGGAAAGCTCAGTAACTGAAGGAGTAGGTAGACTGTAGAAATCACCGGAACTTGGGGTCTTTTGACAGGTACCAAGTGTGGAAGGTGGGCTCGACAACGGAGATAATGATGCGGACCAAAAGGGGCAAATTATCAAGGAAAGAAGGCGAGGACAGAGTCAATGGCAAAGTACAGCGTAGATGGAGTGGGTCAAAGGGGTAGAAAGTGGTTTGATCCCAATGAATTGAATGGTACGGGAGGGTAGATTGGTGTTGCTGAGTGGGAATCTGTGTCAGGAAAAAAATTAGGTATGAACGACCTTGACGATAGTGAGTGCTAATAAAAATGGATTAGCAAGTAGAGGAGGATAATCGAAAGAATGAGAGGGAGAATTCCTACCGATGCGGGAGGCGAACGAGGAGCACAGGGGAGGCCAATTGTTCGGGAAACGGGAGTGGAAAAGAATAGGAAAACAAGCAGAATAAATGTAATATTGGTAAATAGTGCTGGATAAGCTACAGCTGTGGGTCAAATGGGTATGGAGATAGTAGTGCACTACTTCAAGGGTTTACTAGGGCCAGAACTACGGCTGTGGTGGAAGGTGGAAGGTGGAGAACGTAGTATGTAAGCATGAGGACCGAGAACAGGAAAATCGGTAAGGCATAGGAGAAATGAGCATGGCTATTTCACCGATTCAGGCCAATGGTGAATCAGCACCTTTAATTCCACAGATGAAATATTATTGGACTATGCGTCGCTGTGGGACTACGTGAATTTAGATAGAATGTCAGGATTTGTATGGAGTGGCCCAGGTGGAGCCCGAGCCCTGGGATCCACAGTTGGTGGTGTGTAATGTGAAAATCACCTTGGGTGGGTGAGGAGTATGGAGTGCTACGAGAGACGATGGGTTTGCAGGTTAGGCACCGGGGGCTTTTGGAGGATGATCTGTTCTAAGAATAAAAACAAGAAATTGCCCGGCGCAATGGGCTAAAATGATACGGACGTGCCCAGTGGTGTCTAGAGAGTACTACGGACCGTCTACTGAGCAGCACTGAGCACATGGATGCCGTAAACATGTCTTGGTGGTTGGACTATGGGATACATGGACATTTGTTCGTTTAGTCAACCAGCAAAGCAGACTTCCCCGTGAGCAAAGCCCTCCACGCAACCCGCAAAGTGCCCACCCACCAATATGGATTCCAGTGAAATTTTAGCGTATTTTTTCGAATCCTAGACCCGTACAATTTTTCACCGCTTCCTGTCGGTATCGAAGGTGCCAGTAAACGTGCTTTCCACCAGAACACGTCCCTGTCCTCACTTCAACTACACCAATTACTTTAAAATACAGTATATTGCTATAGACTCATTACCTGTAACATAACAAGCTTAGTTAGCCTTCTTGGCAGCATCTTGAGGAGACACCTTTCTCTCAGCAGAGAATCTCTTTCTTTGAGGTGGGGCTCTGATTCTTCTGTCGGTTCTGGATCTGACTCTGACGATTCTGGCGTGAATAGCACAAGAGACACAGTAGTGCAACTTGTTGTATAACTTTGGCAAAGCGTACTCAGAGTAGACGGAAGCTTCAGACAAGTCTCTGACAGCAGCGGCTTCAACCATGTTTCTGATGGTGACTCTCTTGATGGCCTTGTCCTTTGGGACCATTCTAGCACAGTTCAAACATCTGACTGGCTTGACGTGTCCTCTACCCTTCTTGTTTCTACCGTTGGAAGCTCTCTTTTTTGGCATATTGGCTGGATGTTAGTAAGGTACAATTGAGTGGACGATCAGAAGTGCAAGTCTGTGGATGCAAGCTGTGGCAGAAGCCCAATGCCAGTGATAGTCCAAGCGATGCTATCTCTCAATACTATCTTTCTTGGTTCAGATGAAGTGGACAACATGGACAGCGAGAATGGCGATGATTTTTCAGTGGGACGGTGGTGGGCTGCGTAGCTTGATCTGGTCCTGTTCTCACGGCCAATCCGCTTAGTACGTGAGATCCACCAGGTCCATACGACTCTAGGGCACTTCCAAAGGTGTTGGTTGGGACATACCGATTAGTGTTCTGTAAAAGAAATCTATTCAGAAGAATGAAAAACTTTTTAATCTTTTAAGAATTCGCACTGTGAGGATTTTGTTAGGAGCGGGCTCCATAGTGGAGTTGCGCAGGTATGTGCAGGCAGACGAGGCGTGCGGGTACCAACACACCAGAGCACGTGACACACGAGGGCTGGAGCCCTAACAGTTTTGTGTCGCGGCCTCGGGCCGGGCCCGCAGCGAGCCGCCGGAATCGACTGATCCTGCGGTCACGTGGATGAAGGTCACCTGAAGCGCATCACGTGTGCCCTTCGCTCTCGCGCACGTGACCGTGCGCGCTCTTCCAGCGCAGCCAATGATATCGAAGTTAAGTGGCCTAAAAATTGTTAGCTGATTTTATCAAAAACACTTTTGGAGCAGGTGGATAAATAGATACAGATCTAATATCTTATCGCATACATTCACATCGTCATATTCAGTATGTTATATCGTTTCAGGCTACATGAGAAACCCAGGGCGGACACTCCTTGAACCGCTAGATAGTCCTCCTCCACGTCACAGTAGCTTGTGCTCTCCCTGCCCGGGGTCTGAGCGTGAGCTATGGCCTCCAATGGACCCAGTGAAAAGTCAATGAAGTAGTTCCATCGTCACGTCAAATGTCATCACAGGACTAAAGAGGTCAGAGAGATTGCAGAGATTGAAAGTTCCGATGTGCTACAGACCCCGAGATATATGCAGTGGCCCATCGTGTTGTGTGGAATTCTAGGAGTACGCAATGGACCGGGTGGGATGCACAGAAAACGGAGGATTGAACAGTACGGACCGTTATCTTCCTCGCTTCCGGAGATTTTCGAGGCTCTAGAGGTTCTAGAGACTCTGACGTTTCCAGGGGCGATGGACGCATGATATTCGTGGTCTCGTGTCTTTTCTTATCTGCTCGTTTGCTGTCTGTTCTCGGGGTCGGGAGACCTGTGGTGGAGTTCTGGCTCTGTGGATCTTCGGAGTAAGGGCTATGAATTAAGCTGCATCCGGAACGGATCTGCGTTTGGAATCTTTCATTCTCTTGGAACTTTATCGTATGATTTGAAAGAATTGACTTGGTTGGATGGAATTAGGAAGAAAAATCGCTATGCGCCTCATGCGTACATCGAAAGAATACAATTGAATGCAATAGCTACATCTTCCATCTTCCTTACCCTACTGTCAAGTCTTCAAGTTCAATTCGGTCGGTTCGGTCCTGGAGAGGGTACTTCGTTTAGCCTCACTATCATCAACACTTACTAACCTTTAGTCATGCTTTCTCGTACATTCCGCGTCGCCAGACAGTCCAGCAGATTCTTGTCCAACTCCAGAGTGTTGGCTCACAAGGCTGCCCCAACTAACGTGAAGACTGCTACCAACTTGGCCGAAGTCACTGGTCCAGATGGATCCTTGATTGGTCCAGGTGCCACCCCAGGTACCATACCCAGCGACATGGACCAAGCCACCGGTTTGGAAAGATTCGAAATCTTGGGTAAGAGAGAAGGTGTTGACGTCTTCGACTTGGAAGACCCAATCACTGAGGGTTCTGGTACCCCACAAGACCCATACTTGGTTCCTACCTACATTGGTTACCGTTACGTCGGATGCAAGGGTAAGGACGGTGAAGACCACAAGCCATACTGGATGAAGGTTGAAGATGGTAAGTTGGCTAGATGCTGGCAATGTGGTACCACCCTTACTGCCAAGTACTTGGGTGAACCAGACATGGCCCACCACTAGAGTTCTTGGATTTGCAAGTCATTCACGCAATATAAAAACTGCAATAAAGTCAATATAATCGATACAGAGCGTTGTAGTAGGTTTAGAAGATCGTAGGCACGAATATGAGTTCAGGATGCTCGAAGGAAGTAAGGTCAAGAGTGGGTGGAAGAGAAGTAATTGAGGTATTATTTGAACTGAACCAGATGTGTTTGAGTTATAATTAATTGGGAATAACTATGATAGTGATATTATAATCAAACTTAAAATTAAACTTTAATCAAAACCACAGAACATTAGCAATAATTCAACTGTTTCAAAAAACCAGTTCTGAGAGGGAATGACAAAAAGAGAATGAGAGGATGGAATTGAGTGAGCACCGTCAAGATATGTGCAATTGATGGGGTGTTTGGGGCAGTAAGCAGATGACTATATGATTAGACAATTGAGAGATATAATTGACTTATCTGAACAAAAATAATAAAAGGTGGGTTATTGGAAAAAAAAGCAAAATAGGAGAAACTTTCGTAATAGAGGATTGGATGGTATTCGAATATTCATGAATAATTGGAAAGTTGGATTAAATGCCGGATAATCGGAAGAAACTGGTAGGCGCAAAACATTAGAGATAATTGTAGAATATCATGACTACATGACTACATAACTGCATAACTTCTAAACTGGTTAGTTATTTGGTTAATTGGCCACTTGCCCAATTGATGGTGTGAAGTAAATAATTACAGAACAAGAATTGGGTCCATATAATTAGAAAAGCATCTCTCACAACGCAATAATTTGATACACAACAACACCACAAATTAGCCTATCATATTTTCATTCACTGAATAGCACAAACTGAATTCCCCTATCACATTCTCCCACCTTCACAAACTCTTACTCCTCACTAATTCTCTAATTTCACTATTCTCACTAACCGCGCTCACTCCACCTCCACCTCCACCCTCACTGATCTCTAATCTGAAGTGCACATACCAATTTGCTCCTCACCTCCCACCTCCACCCAATCACTCGTTTCTGGATCGTTCGATATAGCGGCAATCTTCATCAACCAAGACCTCCTTCACGATGCTGTCGATCTACATCGGTGTGTACCGGGCTCTATATGAGTATTCCGCGCAGGCCGAGGAAGAATTAACCTTGAATCAGGACGATTTGTTGTACTTGTTGGAGAAATCAGACATTGATGAATGGTGGAAAGTCAAGAAGAGAGTGTTGCCCGTCGGGGACGAAGAGGTGGACGAGCCCACCGGGCTCGTTCCATCGAATTACATCGAGGAGGTATGTGTCTAGGAGAATTCGATGGATCCAATGGAGAGAGTTGGATCCTGTGGAATCCAGTCGACTGAACGCATTACTAACTGATCTTAGGCTCCAGTTCTCAAAACAGCAACTGCGTTGTACGACTACACCAAGCAGACCGAGGAGGAAATCTCGTTCAAAGAGGGTGACTCCTTCAACGTCTACGACTTGAACGACCCTGACTGGCTCTTGGTGGGTGATGCCCAAACTGGTACTCAGTTTGGGTTTGTACCTTCCAATTACATCCAAATCGGTTCGAATGGACCAGCCGCATCCCAACAAGCCTACCAACCTCCACAATCCATGCAAAGCGCCTACATTCCTCCCCAGCAACAGGACCCACGTAACATTGCTCCTCCTCCAGTGCATCCCAGCTTAGCAAACAACGATACTTCTTCAGTGTCTGCTTCTCGCCTTCCGGAACCTGAACGTGAAGTGGCCATGGAGAGCGAAGAAGAGGAAGAAGCTCCTCCAATGCCCACCAGACCATCGGCAGAGCCCTCCCCAAAGAAGTCTACCTTCTCAAGATCACGTTCTTTCAGTTCTCCTGGCCGTGAAAGCATCATCAATGGCTCCAGTTCATCCAAAGAACACACCTTCGATGGGGAATTTTTCACTTGGTACATCGATGAGGTTGATGGCCGTAAAAAGCGTGCCGTGATTCTTTCCATCGGCCAAGGCCTTATCATCATGAAGCCCAATTCCACTAACCCTAAGAAATTAAATCTCAAGTCTGCTTCTTCGCTTGATAATCAGTGGAGAGTGAAAGATTTATTGAATTTCAACAATGAGAAGAAGCATTTGTTTATGGAGCTTAGAAACCCAAACGCATCCATCGAATTTCATACCGGTTCCAAAGATGTTGCTGAAGCAATCATGTCCATTCTTGGAGAATTAAAGGGTGCAGAATCTTCTAGAGGGTTGAAGGAAGTGGCCAGAGCATCTGTTGCAACGACAGGTGATAGAAATAAGAAAATCGGCAGACTCTTGTATGATTTCGAAGCTCAAGGAGATGATGAATTAGGATGTAAGGAGGGTGATGAAGTTTACGTCATTAATGAAACCAAATCCAAAGAATGGTGGATGTGTGAGAATATCGATACCGGAAAACAAGGTGTTATCCCTTCTTCCTACATTGAGGTTGTAGGATCCTCCAACTTGGACAAACTTACGGATATTAACAGATCCAGATCCAGATCTTCCAAGGGACGTGTGGTGGACAGTGGAAAAAGTGGAAGAAGTGAAAGAAGTGAAAGACATAGTCGTCATCGTAGTAGAGATGAACGTGATAAAATCAGAGAAAAGGATAGAATTCAAAGAGACAAACATACTCTGAACAAAGATGGAAATGACAAGTCCATGCCAAATTATCACAGAGTGAGAACATGGATCGATAGTTCAGGCTCGTTCAAGGTTGAGGCCGAATTCTTAGGATGTGTTGAAGGCAAGATTCATTTACACAAGACAAATGGAGTGAAAATCGCAGTTGCCGCTTCAAAGTTATCCATCGAAGATTTGGATTATGTGGAAAAAGTAACTGGAACATCTTTGGAATCATTCAAGAAGGAAGTGTTAGAACAAACTAGCAAAAGATCTAAATCAAAGAGCAGCGGTGTTAAGACCAAGTCTGCTACTGCTGCTATCAATGATCTTCCACCACCACAACCGGCAAGACCTAAGACAACTACTAAGTTGACAGTGAATGAGCCAGATTATGACTGGTTTGAGTTTTTCCTCCAATGTGGTATTGATATCGGTAATTGCCAAAGATATTCATTAAATTTCAGCAGAGAACAAATGGACGAAAACATTTTGGAGGATATAACGCCATCGTTGTTGCGTACTTTAGGTTTAAGAGAAGGTGACATTTTGCGTGTCATGAAATTCTTAGATACCAAGTTCGACAGAAAGAAGGCAAGCTCTGAAGATCCTGCTCCAGTTGGTGGTTTGTTCACTGAGCCTACTGGTGCTTTGAAAAATAACTCTTCAAGTGAAGTATTGAAGGTCAATGCTGATGCTTTGCCATCTTCTACTCCTCAAAAATTACCCGTTTCTGTTTCCAGCACCAACACTCCATCTCCCTCTAATAAATTTGAGGATGATGCATGGGCCGTGAAGCCGGCAGCTAGATCCAATGAGGATCTCTCCAAGCCCCAGAGTCAACAATACACTGGTGCCTTACAAGATTTGGTTAACATCAAGCCTTTGGAGGTTTCGTCCTCTACCAACTTGAACAAGCCAATGCCATCATTGCCCAATGAAAGTTCACCAGCTGCCCCTGCCTTGACTCCAGTCAAGACTGCTTCAAATGTTCAACCTATTCCAGTCGATGCACAAAAGACTGGTACGCTTATTCCACTTCAACGTACTGGTTTAACAGCTGCAAACACGGGTGGATTAATTCCAGTCCAACCAACCGGTTTGATCCCTGCTCAACCAACCGGATTTATTCCTATTACTGCTCAACCAACCGGATTTATTCCTATTCAAGCCACAGGAATTATTCCACAATATACTATGAATATTGTTCCTTTGCAAACTGGCGCAACGACCTTTGTTGCTCAAAAGACTGGTGGTCAACAAACTGGAGGTTTTATGCCTGTTAACACTTTTGGACAAGTACCCATACAACCAACATTACAAACAGGAAGTGTTACGATACCTCAAACTTCGTTTGGACAAGCTCCAATGAGCTTGCAAAGAACAGGACCAACTGCTTTGAATGGTCAACCTTTGTCTTTACAGAAAACAGGTCCACTCGTTCCTACCCAAAGAACGGGTGGCTTTGTTCCACAGTCTACCTTTGGCCAACAAATCACTGGAGGATTTATTGGACAACCTGGCAATACTTTTAGCTCACAACAAACTGGTGGAATTCCTCAAAATTCTTTTGGGCAACCGACCGGAGGTTTCCCACAAACATCGTTCAGTCAGCAACCAACTGGCGGCTTCCCCCAAACCTCTTTTAGCCAACAACCAACTGGAGGTTTTCCCCAAACCTCGTTTAGCCAACAACCAACAGGAGGTTTCCCTCCGACTTCCTTTAGTCAACAGCCGATTGGAGGATTCCCGCAAACCTCTTTCAGTCAACAACCAACGGGAGGTTTCAATCAAAATAACTTTGGTCAGCAGCCACCTACTAGTTTTGGACAACCTCAGCAGTCTTTTGTTCAACCACAACAGTCCTTCGGTCAGCTTCAACAGTCTTTCGGTCAGCCTCAACAGTCATTTGGCCAACCTCAGCAATCTTTTGGCCAACCTCAACAAACCTTTGGTCAACCTCAGCAGTCATTTGGTCAACCTCAGCAAACCTTTGGACAACAGCCTAACATGAATGATTTGTCCAACATGTTCCAAAATACTAGCATTAATCAGCCATCGTTCCAACAGCAACCAGCGTTCCCTGGATCGACTTTTGGTCAAGATTCATTCCAGCCTTTGCAATCTCAACCTACTGGAGCTGGTTTCGGCAATGCTCCTACCTCCTTACAATCTCAACCAACGGGTAGAAGAGCTAATCTTCTGGCCGCTACTCCAGACAATCCTTTTGGATTTTAATTGTTGATATAGAGATCTTTTTGTCCTCCAAAATTTAGATTCTGTTTTAGTTAAAATACATGCTTCATTTGACTGCTTAAGTTTGGAAAGGTGTTCTATGGATTTCTCGATACTAAAGGAATTTGGAATCTTCAACTTAGCTCTAAATAATGCAACACTTTCACTCCAGTGAGTCTACAGCTTTCATGGAAAAGAAACCATTGAAGTTGTGGAAAGCTCGATTTGGATTCTTTTTCATGAATTATGAGTTCATTCCGTGGCCGTTTGCATCTTCTGCATCAATAGTAGAACAACATGAACTTAGCGAAACAAAAATAGTAACACAAATGTACACTCTGTATTCATGTAATTAATTGCATATAAAATACTCGGTGCGTGCGTGTACCATTGTCGTAACACTTTTGCAGCAATCTCAGTACCACTTCACGTTATACAAATACCAGACCAATTCTTCTCCCAACTATTCTTCATACTTTTCATTACAGTGAATTGCAAATTTACTTTCAAGCTTCAAACACTAAAACCGAATATTCACACATGGATCAACTCTTGAAACTAGGGGATTTCTTAGTTAAATTTGGAACCTACTTGACGGACTCCCCAATTAGAGGTAATATTAAATTCATTCACAAGCTATTTGAGCAGGATACAAAGCAAACGATTGATTTGGATACCTTTCGTAATTACATAAATGGCTATAACGATATCTGTCATTCTTTGCTCCTAGATTCGACACATATAATAGAAATAGACCCTGCCAGGAACCTATTGTTCCAAACAAGGATGCGAAAACCGGAGTCTGGAAGCACGACTAAACCCATAAGGAAACCAAACTATGTTGACTGCAATCTCAGCTTGACTGAGATTCTACTTGAGCCGCTTCATCAGGAGCCAAAGGATATTTGGAGCATATCTAACCCCTTTGGCACCTTGGAAGCCCTCCTCAAAGCACTGTCTGGCTCATCGAAATTAGCTATGGAGAAAGCAGTTTATGCCACTCATAGAAAACCCTTCTATGAAACTTGCACATCAGGCAGCCATTGTGATGCTCTTGCAAAAATAATTATCAACTCGAAAGAACTATCTACGGGAAAGAATTTCGTAATTCGCTTCAAAGAGGTACAAAAGCTACTTAATAAGAAACGCAACGGTCTTCTGCAAGATACCTACAATTGTTCGTTATCGAAAATACATTATCTACCTATCATTCACAGACACACGGATTTGATCTTGGGTGAGTGTTCTTATTTGGATACCTGTCACAAAATGCGGACATGTCGGTATCTTCACTACTATACACTTGAACCACCTAGTAGCGACTGTGAGAAAACGGTTTCAGGAAATGAATACACAGTGGGAGAGTGTTTTACTGAAAAGTTTAGAGAAGTGCCTCCTCCTCAATGGATCAATTGCGATATCCGAAATCTTAATTTCTCATCGTTGGGGAAGTTTGCTGCGATAATAGCTGACCCTGCATGGGACATTCATATGTCTTTGCCGTATGGAACTTGTAAAGATACCGAACTTCTTTCTTTAGAAATTTCCACTTTACTGGACGAGGGTGTGATTTTTCTTTGGGTCACTGGGAGATCAATCGAAATAGGTAGAAAGGCACTAATCAAATGGGGATACAATAACTGTGACGAATTAATTTGGGTCAAATTAAATCAATTGAAGAGAACAATTGTAACAGGAAGAACTGGTCATTGGCTTAATCATTCCAAGGAACATTTATTGGTTGGTATCAAAGGAAACCCTACTTGGATGAATAAAGAGCTTGACTCAAGTGTGATCGTTAGTAACACAAGAGAAACCCTGAGGAAGCCCGATGAAATTTACGACTTCGTGGATCGCTTGGTTGGCACGAAGTCTCGAAAACTAGAAATATTTGGTCGCACCCATAATACCCGTCCGGGTTGGCTCACTATAGGAAATCAATTAAATTCGACATATATTCATGAACATGATATGAAAGTTGAACTAAGTTCGTGCATAAAATGATTATTTCTCGACATCAAAGCTGCGCCTCAAGGCTCCAGCCTTTCTGAACATAGATTTCTCTACATCCTTTCTTATCCCCAAGGCAAACAAAACTTCGAAAACAACAAAGTATGGGGCTAACACAACTGCTTGCAAAATGTTGTCCAAAAGTGCTGGTGCTCTCTTTTCATGGACACCGTGTCCATAGAATTGTGAGAGCCATGCGAGGGTGTGGAGCAAAGTTGCCTTCTTGATGAAAGCACTCTGAGTAGAAGGGTCCAATGAGACAATATACCTGGATATCACATTGTTGAAGTATACCAATCCACACATAGTGAAGAATCCCACAGGAGCATCAAGCAATGTGTAATATATTCCATAACTCAACGTAAAAATGGTTCCGAGGTTGAACAACGGATTACTTGTGATGTGAACATTACTCAACATCGTTACAAACGTGAGCATAATCGTTGGGATGCAAACTATATGAATTCCAACATTGACCTTGTTCATATGATAGGATTTGTAGAATCCTAAGTGTGTCTGTAAATCTAGGAAGTGTGTCATGATAGTTGTTGGCCTTGTTTCGTTGTACAAGCGAATCCTGTTCAATTTATTTTTGACCGATCAGGTCCCCGCGTATGCCGCAAGGGTTCACACCGAAGAAACGCAAATTTCTAGTCTCATGTGATGGGATTTGCGTGCACATAACCCTCCCCGCTCCATTCACTCCACAAATGACCTCGGCTTTAATATCTAGCAAACACCGGGAATACTGCAAATGGTACAAGAACATTTCCGGGCAATTTAGCAAAGAATCCAGATAACGAGTTGGTTGGTAATAAGATGATTGCAACGTCAACATTTTGCACTATGCTTATAAAAAGCTCTGCAATCCTACGCCTCGAAGGATCTACATGTTCTCTTATACTAACGTTACTTGATTTATTCCTTGTTTATAATCTTAATTCCAAAGCTGGTTTTTTGATTGATCTTTTTCTCTTTCCGGTTGATTTTGCGGAGTCGAGATCGAAAGCAGTGGCTTGTTTCAAGTCTCTACCGACATTGTCCAAATCCTTGACCTTATAGATTCTGACCAACCAATTTTGAGAGGTGAATGCTTCTTCGATGACATTCAATTTAGGACTTTGTGCAATTGGGATAGTTTGGCCTCTGACTCTATCCATACCATCCCTTCCACTGAATAAATCGGTGAATCTATAATAAGACATCTTGTACATCAAAGAGTCTTGCATGGTCTTGGAAGCTTCATGGTCCATCTTGTACTCACCTCTCTCGGTGAAGAAGTCTCTTTCATGGACCTCATCTGGCCATATACCTTCGGAAATTCTGACCATCCACAAGAACTTGTTGATATCATCACCAGAATATCCCAACAAACCACCGAAGACGATAAGAACATAATCAACATCGTGCTGTCTCAAGATCTTATAAGCAACATCTTCGTTGGAACACATAGCTTTACCCACTGTGGCGATATGGGTGTTGTTCCATGTATTGTTATCAACTAACGTAGTACGGTCAGCCATACCACCGATTTGATAACCATAATCCCACCAGGCCATGACCTTAGCATCTTCTGGAGTATTCATTCTCAACCAATAGTAAGCTTCTCTGTAATCATCGATAATGTTTTGAGAGCCATCAGGATTGGTGGAGGCCAAAACGACCGAAGGAGAAGAGTAAGCATTGGATGTGACCCAGGTACAATGCAAGACAAAGTAGAAAAGGTAGAAACCAAATGTCAAAAGAACAATCAATTTGGACAACAATTGGAAAATTGGCAATTTCTTGGACTTGGCCTTTTCTGAATCGCTTTGCTTCAATACTTCAACGATGTTCAAGTAAACATCGAACAATTTGGACAAAGCAATGGCTGCAGAAACACATATAATTGGAGTCAAAGTCAACATCAATCTGACCATGACACCGGCGAAGTAAGAACACAAGACACCATAGATAATAACGAAAACTTGTTCATCCTTCAATTCTTGGAAACACATGTAAAGACCAGCTGGGAATAACCAGATCAACAAGTTGGTGTCGAAGAAGAATGCTGGCCAAGCGGTGGGCTGATGTTCGGACACAGACGCAATGATTGGAATGTGAATCTTTGCATAGTTGGTATCCCACAAAGAGTAGAAACGACCAGTCCATGGTGCGATCCAGCCCAAAGCGGTCATGGCGAATAATCCGGAAATACCCAAGATTGTGACCAAACCCAACGAGATAAACAAGAAGGTCTTGAATTGCTTGGAAGGAACCTTCGACTTGACGTAGTCACCAAAGGCAACCAATTGGATCAATCCGAAAACACCCAAGGCAGCCATGTGGTCGTTGGAACGGATTGGCAAGAATCCCACGAACGGGATTTGCATGGATGCCAAAGTTCCCAATGCGTACCAGGTGGTGTAAGCAGTGTACAACTTGTGGGTGTAACGACCCATCAAGATCAACACGAAAACGTGCAATGGAATCAAGTTGGTGATGAACACATAACCACCCCAGGCGGAAACCATGTAAAAGTAAAACAACGCGGTCATGGTACCGTAGAACACGGAACCCAATTTCATGGATTTGATCCAAAAGTAGAAGGTGGCCATCAACAAAGTGATGGCAATGGCTTCATTATCATAAGAACCTGCAACAGATCTGGAGATGTAACCTGGGGCAATACCCATGAAGATAGCTGCCAACAACCCAGCGTTGGAGTCCTTCATTTCCTTGGTGAGCAAGTAGGTGCAGATGGCGGTCAATCCTGAGAAAGCTGGGGCCAAGAGAACACAGATGTTTCTGATGTCCACAGGCAATGCAAGCCAATCTCTTAAGACGTGCCAAATAGCACCGGAAGTCACCATCAATCCTGGGTACAAAGTACCACCGGTGACTCTTCCCAATGGGTACCAGGTTCTGTCATCGAACCAATTCAAGAACTCATAGTACGAGTGGCTGACCAAGTACTTGGTAGCTCTGAAATTGAACCATGGGTCGAATTCGTGGATGATACTTTCGAAACGAATAACGGAGAACAACCGACTCAGAATGGCAGCTCCTGCAATAGAGATGAAAATGATTGCTCGTAAAAGTAATCGAATGGTATCGACCTTGACTCCGAGGATCCGGAGAGGGGGGGCGACTTCTGACGACATGATGATAGAGCCTGAGCCTTGAAAGAAGTGGTCTAAGGTCAGTGGGTCAACGGCCAATGGGTGTTCCTCGCCTTGAAAAATCCACCGTGTCTTGATTATAGTGCGCACTGCATAGAGTGCATTCCTCCATATAGATGAACGATCATGCTAAGAGAACGACTCAGAGCTCGAGGTGGTCTATTATGGAAAGAGGGGGACATTATGGCCAGTTGACATGATAGAGGCCGCTGCGTGGGAAATCAATTGGGTTCATAAATTTAAAATTAAATAATTAGTTGCTATTTACTGGCTCTTGAAGGTAATACAAGGCTTCGTGCTAGCGTTGATGGAGAACCAATCTCGGAGTCATGGCTTGAGTAATGATTCGTGGTTATCGGGGCCTCATCATCGGTCGTACTAGAAGTCAGATGTAAACAGATAACAAAGATGAAATTGGTTCTATGAGGCCAGCTGGGCACCTTTTCTGAAAGCTTCAAATGGAACATGAAGCATATGGTGAAAACATGCAGATTAGAATGAACTCCAACTCCAATTGGCCGGCACACTGCCAACAATCGGTTCGTTGCGTTCTTTCTTGTCGAATTGAATATTGGGCTGATCGATTTTGACCTGTTTCTTCTCTATTTTGAATGGAGGAAGTGGCGCTTGCTGCTCTTCCTCCTCTGCTTCAACTCTAGAAGTAATTTTTTGTTGAGAATTTCCCAATCCAAATTCGTGTTGAATAAATTGGTTGTATTCTGAAATACAGAGGTCACATACTCTTGAAAGTGTTCCTCTACCTCCCGTAGTAAATTGTGCCAAATGATTGATGTAAAGATAATGCGAAGTGTGTTCCTTACAATAGATTCCTCCACATTTACGGCAATGATGTCTTCTTTCGAAAAAGTTGAAAACCTTGGGACAAGTACGAATGCTGCATTTAAACACGACCTCGTCTTTGACCCAATGCTTTCTAGTTGGAGGAGCCTTCAATGAATCTTCGAAGTAATGGTTCGAAGATGTTAAAAATCCTTTTCCTGGGATTTTACTTGATGTGCCCGACTCAACCGACATTGCAGAATCCATCGACCTTATTGATGCCCTTGATGATTGGGGTTCGTAGTCATTATTTTGGTAGGGAGGCGAGTGCATGTCACTGTTTTTCAATGGGGTAGAATCTTGTTCTCCAGGAGAACTTGCATTCGAGTTGACTCCACTAGAAACATTTGAACTTATTGGTGAGATCCCATTCAAAGTCATTCTTAATACTGCAGGAACATACATGGGGCTTCTTAGACCTTTAATTTGTTGTAATTGTTTGTTTCCTTTTCCACTTGCATTTACTTGACCAGAATTATGTCCTTGGTTTTGAGTACCATTCAATACTGAGGGAGCAGTTGAAGCTGATTGTGGGTGTTGAATGTTGGATAATGGGCCTTGTTGATGACCTTGTTGATGACCTTGTTGATGACCTTGTTGTACAGCGGAAGGAGCATGATGAGAATTCGAAGGAGCCTGCTTTTGCGGCGTCGAAGAGAGTTGTGCAGTGTGTGGCACCTGGCCATTTAATTGAAAGTTCAGCACGTATGACAGCTGGTTCGAACTATTTGCAGGTAATGATGTATTCTGTCTTCTGGTATTCATATTTTGTGGGGGAATCACTGCAGCGGGCACTTTTGGTTGAAGCTGAAGCAGCTGCTGTTGTTGTTTGATGTGATTGATATGCTGCTCCCTGAGTTCCTTATGATATTGTATTTGTGCTCTATTTGCTTCTTCGGCTTGACGGTCCTCTTCGAGCTTTGGTAGAGATTTCTTGACATTCTCCTGAGGAGATGGTAATTGCTCTTGCTTCTTCTCTACCGTTTTTGTCAACTTTGGTTGTCTTGTGAGACTAGCAAATGAAGAGAGATCGACTTCAGCAGGTTGATAAGGCTCCGGTGTCCTCGTTTTAGGCTCGAATTTCTTTTGAGAGGGCCTACGAGCAACTTTCTGCGCCAAGCTTTGATCAGTGTTGGATACTAAGATTGGAGACAAACTCAACTTTTTCAAAGCATTGAGCGTGAGCTTTTGTTGCTGAATGATGGTATCCTGGTCATCGAAGGAGGCATTTGCTGAGGTGGGGCTCGCGAGGGAATCATCATTAATGTTGCCATCGGACTTCTCGGATCCTGAATTAGAAGTGGTGGACTTGTTATCGTGGAACGGCAACTGTTGTCCTATTTCGACATCATCGGTGTTCTTAAGATTGGACACGCTGGACAACACCGGAGCCTGGATGAACGACTGGAAGTTCTTGGTGGTGCTTGGCTGGTTCCCACTGGCAATGCTATTATTTCTGTTTGAAGACGATGGGTTGGTGCTGCCGTTGTTGACCACGAGCTGTTTGAGCGATTTTAGAGATGCAGTGGAGAGAACAGACTGGAACGATTGCGTACGGGACCTGTTGACGTCTTTCTTCTTGAATGTGAGGTCGGTAGACGACTCCTGGCCCTCGGCGTCGTCGTCCTTGGTGTCATCACTCAAGTGGTCTCGGGGCCCATTATCATCGTGGATTTCCGATTGGTCAATCAGGGTATCCGCGTCGGTGGAGTGTTCCAAGAACTGGGTCTTGGGAGACCCCGACTGCTTGAACAGGCCGTGATGTTGGTGTTGATGCTCTTGTGGGTCTTGATTCTGATGCTGGTGCTGGTGGTCTGAGTGGTCTAGGTGCTGGCGTTCTTGGTGTTGGTGTTCCCGATGGACCATTTGGTCATGCGAGTGATCCTGGTCGTCTGCGGGCCTCTGTTTATGTGCTTGCCTCTGAAATTCCGGTTTGTGAAGTGCTGCTGGTGACTGCTGGGCGTGGCCATGGGCCTCGAGCAGCAGCAGGTCTCCGTCCTCGGGTGAGCCTCCTTCTCCGTCGTTCGCTATGGTGAAGGTGGTGGGAGGTTTTCTGAGGGGCGGCGTGGTCATCAGCATGGAAGCAGGAAGGGTAAGGAGAGAGGCGAAGAGGCAGTTAGTTCAAGGGGTTCGGGACGCGATTTGGGACGCAGGTGCCGTTGCAGTAGCAGTAGCAGGTGGAATATGAACTGGAGGTGCCGTTTCGGTGGAAGTTGAAGATGCAGGCAAAGAAAGATGGGGGAACGGCAGAAAGCTGATGGTTGTAGATGAAGTCACGGGGTAGTGTGGAGGGGCCAGCGCGGTGGTAGGTGCAGGTAAGCGAGAGAGGATGGGAGAGAAGAGGAAGAGCGGATGGGAGAGAAGAGGAAGAGCGGATGGGAGAGAAGAGGAAGAGAAGTGCAAGGGAAAGTGCAAGGGAAAGAGCAAAGGAAGAGCAAGGGAAAGAGAGGGAGCGTAATAGGGACAGGAGGAAGTATCGTGGGAATAGCGGTGGTAGTGGCGGAGTTTGGGTATAATTTATGGGATGTAACGGTGGTTTATGGACAGAGCACTCGTAAATTAGTGGGAAACTGTAAGGGAGCGCTCGGGGAGACCAGATTGGCCGGAGATTACTGGACCACCAGCCGTGAATAGCGAGAGGTAGTGCGAGATTAGGGAGACAATATATTGTGTAGGGGAAAATTGCGGGACATTACTGACACCACTACATTGTGTGCTGAGGCAGTGGTGCGAGTTTCCCGCGAGACAATCACCACTGAGGGAATGGTGACAATATCCATAGCCAGCGAGGTGTGAGACAATAGAGTAGATTAGCCAGAGAGGTATGGAAGGTAGGGTACGAAGGATAGGAGGGTACGAACAGCGACATCTGAGACGCAGGAAACAGATGCTGGCTACTTGCTATTTTCCTATTTATTTCCTATTTACGTATTACTGAATATTTCTCACCATTTAGGTGTTACTATCTAATTATTACTAATTATTCTTACTGTTACTTGATACTATTATTTACTGTTCAGCTGCCACTGGTCTTTCTTTCCATTTACTTGTACTATTTTCTCCTTACTATTTGCATACTAGTATTTACTATTTATTTACTTTATTTACTATTTACTATTTATATACTATTTACTATTTGCTTATTACTGAATATTTCTCACCATTTAGTTGTTACTATCTAATTATTACTAATTTTTCTTACTGTTTACATGATACTATTATCTACTGTTCAGCTGTCACTAATCTTCATTTCCATTCACTTGTACCATATTCTTCTTACTATTCACAATACCAAGTGCTATTAACCCCATTACCGGACTCGTTACTGACTCTACTACTCCCTAGTCTCGTGCGACCTCCCACTAAATACTCTAACAGTTATCCTCAGAAACTGGGTCATGTGACTATTATATTCGCGCGCGATGATTGGATATTCCTTGGGAGATTTTTGGAGATTCCCCGGGATTACCTCAACTTAAACACTCTAAAATTTGCTGAACTACTCAACAACCAAACATGTTACGTTCAGGATTAGGATTATTGAGACGTATGTATGGATAGCGTTCAAGCGTGGGAAGGGTTGGAGGTGGGCCAGGCCCCGTTGGGGTCCTGTGTGGAGGGTTGAAGCCGGAACGGCTTCAACAGCTGCCCCGGGGCCCACCGCCTGAAAGAACCAAGAATCAAGAACCCAGAAGTGACAAGACGTTACAAGGGGTTGGAAGAAGCTATATGGAGCTAGAAGACGTTAAAAGACGTTCAAAGACGTTCAAAGACGTTCAAAGACGTTAAAGGAGGTTAAAAGAAGTGACCCCAGATGTACGAAGTTTGGGAAATGGTAGTGGAAGTGTTCATTCAGTAGTCGTGAGAAGTATTCGGACCGTTTGCATCTTCTAGACTGCTCAGCAGGATTCCCATGACCGGAAGGAGGAGAAAAGTAAGTCAGTTCAGCTATTCGGGCTATCCCAGTTCACAAATGAACTTGAGTCCAAATCAGAAGTTTGTTCAGTGAATTTTTCTTTGAAGGAGGCTCCCTTGAAAGAGAGAAGCCAATAGCATGATATCTTAACTGTGTTTGTTCTTGTCAAGGGGATGAGAGATGCTTAAACATGATGGAATCAGAACAGTAAGAATGACTTCAGAATCAAGAAAGAGTTTCCATATACAATCGACAAGGGCCACTGATGTATGAGTTCCGTAATTACAAGTGTCTCCATCAAGTTCAAGTGTTCCGTATCACAAGGTCACATGCGATATCCAAAGAGAATCAAAAAACAGATCTCATACTAATCACTTCTCATACTCATGTGTAAAAAGTTTAACACTTTTGCTACCAGGTTAATCTGAAAATATCGAAAATACTACTTCAATTTCTTCAATCATGTGCTAATTTTCACTAAGATCAAATACCAACGCTTCCCATTCCACCCCGCCGATTTCTAATGTTCAATACTAACTTTCTAGCAACCGTCCGCCTCGTGCCAACCAGGACCGCCGTCATGGGTGTCCGTGGTATTTCTTCAGTCAAGGCTTCCCACGAGCAAGAACAAGAGATCTTGGTTGCTCAACGTAGAAACAGACCTATTTCCCCAGATCTTACCATCTACAAGCCTCAACTTACTTGGGTGTTGTCTGGTCTCCACAGAATCACTGGTGTTGCTATGGCCGGTGGCTTTTACGCTTTGACCTGTGGTTATGCTGTTTCTTCTATCTTTGGCTTGGGCTTGGACTCTGCCGCTTTGGTTTCTGCCTTCACTGCCTTGCCTCTCGGTATTCAATTCTTCTCCAAGGCTCTTATGTCCTATCCATTTGCTTTCCATGCTTTCAACGGTATCAGACACTTGGTTTGGGATTTCGGTAAGGAATTGACTATCAAGGGTGTTTACAGAACTGGATACATTGTGTTGGGTCTTACTGCCACCGTGGGATCTTACCTCATCTTCTACTAAATGCATCAAACTATTTATTAACTTATGAATGAATATAAATATATTTCTTGATTCGTATAAGGAGGTTATATGGAATACTCCTGATTTATGGCGGTTCAGAGTGTAAGATCTTTCCAATCTAAATTACTTCTACATTAAGTACATTTTCTGAGTCCATTCACTGAGAGTGGCATAGTTGATTTTCGAAACGATAATTATATACAAGTTTTCTTCAAAAATAGTTTTACTTCAAAAATCCCATGTCTATCTCTGCATCCAAACACAAACAAGGGGTGTCATTTGTGCAAAATCCGCAATTGAGTTTCAGTTTCTTTTTAATTAATTTTGGTGGTGGTTCATTTTTATCATAAATTTTAACATTACCCAACAGTTGGTCCTCGATCTCAAGCCCGCTTTGATCCTGATCAACCTTTCCATTCTGCAAGAATTCGTTTAGCATCAAGTCGTGATTTTCTCTTGTAAAATCGTCATTCACTAAGTCGATCAACAAATCGTTATCGATGCCATCTAGTAGAGACGTAGTCTTGGACCCAAGGAGATCTGCCCCAAACGAAAGTGATCCATTGTTTAGTATGGACGAATTCTTGGTATCAATTCCAGATTTCTCTATTACAGGATTTGTGGTCTTACTCTTCTGTTGCTGCTCCTTTAACGTATTCAATTTCTTGGCCTCTTCATTCTTGATGGACTTGAATTTGGACCTCACATTCAAATAGTGGTGAATTTGTTGGTTCAACATCGACTCGGTGTCTTCATTCTGCTTCGTTTGCTTGGTGGCACTGTGGATAATACTGGACGATTTCGTGAGATACCCAAGGAATTTGTTCAAATCATTGAGATTATTGATTGATTCCAACTGTTCGTAGTTGGAGTTTCTGGCCTTCGGAACTGAAGGGGTGGGTGTCTCAACAGGTTTTTTCATGGTCGTTTTTAACGCATCGAAGGTGATCACACCATTCTGTACGAAGCTCAACTCCTTGATCTGGTTTGTGATCACATCGATGTAATTGCGAATCAATTCTTGTTCTTTTAATTTGTTCAAGTACAGCACTTTCAATTCATTAATCTCTGCCTTGGGGTCGGACGAGGACTTCATCGGAGGCGGTGGTGGATGTGCTGATGTTGTTGCTGGTATGAAAGCAGACTTTGATGGTTGTGTTGCTGGTGTACTGGATTTTGAGGGCTGTCCATGATTGATAGAGGATGTTGAAGTGAGCTCGGAAGACGACGATTTCATAGATTGGGCTGAAAAATCGGTACTTAACCCGATTTTATTGTCCAAATCAAGTGACATGACAGCAGAATCATCAGTGGTGAGCCCCAAACTTGAATCCTCTTCATTCTTGCACACTTTGGCCCGCTTTTTAGGGCTAACTTTGGAATCAGTCACACTAACCGATGCAGTATTGATCTTGGTGGGTACCCTTTTGGAATCCACTTCAGCGGACGTGGTGGGCTTACGGCCGGGGCGAGGTCTAGGAGGCAACACCCAGCGCTTGGAAGTATTGATATTCAAGTTTAGATCGACCAGCAGGCCGTGTGTGGGCTTGCCGTTCTTGAGAATGGCGATGGGGGAGAAAGTGGAGGGCTTTGATACGGGAGTCATGGGCTTCGGTGCAATAGCCTGTTGGATTTTAGCGTACTTGGGGTTATTCACTGCCACTGACGCTGGCCCTGGCCCTGGCGCCATGGTGGGCCGAAGCTGCTTGGCGTATAGTGCACCAGGGGCGGAGGAAACGCCGACACCATGGGCCCTTGTTGGGCCCGAGGAGTCTGTTATTCGCGAGTGCTCCGGGAGATCTTCCTTCAATTGCATGGAGTCGCCGAGGTCTTTTGTGAGTGGAGAAGACATGGACAGGGTTTGATGGAGAAAGCCGCCGAGGTCCAAGTGAGGGATGAGTTTGAATCAGAGGTCGCCAACGCAGTTGTAGCCCTAAGGGTTCAATCGAGCAGTGTTGCCGGTGCTGATACAGTCAAATCGGGCCGATTTCTGAACAACCAAGCCGATTCAGACGGATTCGAGCCAATTCAATAGTCGAAGCCTGGGATCCGTGGTGGGAGGCACACGTCTGGGGGGACCCGAACCTGGACTCTAGACTCTAAGGGGACCACACTAGGGGAACACGGACCGGGGAAGGGTGGGGGCCACGGTCGGGAGGGAACTGAAGGAAATGGCGGACAAACCGTGGGACTGGGGAGAAGTGAAGTGATGTGATGTGATAGACAATTAATGAGAGTGAGAAACCGTGAGAAACTGCACTGAGAAATAGTGAGAAATAGTGAGAAATAGTGAGGAGCTGTAGGAAACTGAGAGTTACAGTGAGGGAGTGATGTGGTGTGAGTAAACTGTAAAAAGCTGCGACATTAATTAGTGAGGGAGGTGGTAGTGGAGTGGTTCCGTATTGTTCCGTAGCATAGTTTTCACAGCTTGTTCGGGGACATGGAAACCCCGGAATTGCAAGGGTGCAAAAGGGCACAAGGGAAGATGGAAGAAGGGACGGGGTGGGATCGGAAAGGGTCTTGAGTGGGAACGGGGAGGATACGGGGGATATGGGGGGGACGGGGAGTTTTGGGTCACTTTGGGTCACTTTGGGTCACTTTGGGGTCACTTTGGGTCTGTTTGGGTCACTTTGGGTCTGTTTGGGTCACTTTGGGGTCGCTTCTGTGTTTTTGGATCAGCTTGATTCATTCTGTGACAGTTTCGGATCAGGCTTCTGCGTGTCTTGGATCTAGGGAGACCTTTCGTATTAAGGAGCCCGGGATCCGGAGAGTAGTGCTAATAATTATCTATTTACTGTGCTTGGGCCGCATCGAGGCAAGAGTAGAGCCTGAGCTGTTACACCACTATTTGCATCGCTTTGGAGGACGTTCACTCTCGTAGAACATCTCTTCAGCCGCAGGCCCTTAACCATTGTGGCATGGATGTTGGTTCTGTGGTTGGAGCTCTTCCAGTAGACCCCAAATCCCCATACCCGAACTGGTGATTTGGGGTTGCGCGATGCGTGGGGCCAGAAAAGGACCAGAATTGCGACTCCATTGGGCCCCAGAGATCTGTGAAGTTCTCAGTGTAGAAGTTCGTTGAACGTTCTTTACAGCTACTTGGGCTCTATGAAGCTTTGGGAGCTGTGAGTGAACCAAAAGCCCACGATCGGGGTCTGTTAAGTATCTATTGCAAGCCGAAAATGCTCTCGTACCACGCACATCGCTTCACGATCTGGTCACGTGACCCGGCATCCCATATCTCTGAAGTTCCAACAACAACAACATCCCAATTCACCACCCATGAGCGTTCCAACGGGCCAAGTCTCCTCGTCGGTGCGGCAGCGCCAGTTGAGTCACCTCAACTCTCAAATCGCCCAGCTCCATGCCAATCTTTCCGACTTCAACGAGCTCATTCACACCACCTGTACCCAGTACCAGTCCATAGAGAACTTGGGCAAGCTTCATGCTGCCATGTTCATGGCAAGCCACACGGTGTTTGAAAACGACAACTTCAGCGGTGAGGAGCAGTGAGGAATGCAAAATGAGCAGAACCATGACCAGCTGGTCTGGTTGGTTGGTGTTTTTCGTGCTTTGCTTGGTGCTTTGGAGAGGTAGACTGAACTCGTGAAGAGGTCATTAAATGCTCCACATGTGCCGTGTTTGGGCTGGAATTTTCTGGATTTTTGTTGATTTTAAGGGCATATTGTGCGGTGGTTGGGAAAAAGTCTCGAGGTTTGACGAAACTAGAGTCAAAACAAAGTATTTGGTGTTATCTTATGATACTGATGTTACAGCAGAAAAGGGGTTTCCTAGGTATTTCTTGAGAAACAGTTGATACAAACAACGTATTCCACACTTCTCCGAGGATTTAAACACGCGATATCCCTCGGTATCGGGTCCCTTTATTCGTTACAAGATTTTTCACCATGGTGAAAAGTCTGTTCCAACTCCGATTCTTTCTACGTTTGGTCACTTCGTATCTCGTGTTTCATACTTATATACATCCTTACATAAAAATTATTTACAATCACGGTTTCTTTTCGTTCTCCAAGCTCTTCAAGTACTCCTTGTACTTCTTCTTCCGCTCGATCTTCTCGTCGATCAAGATGTCCCGCTCCACATCGAGATACTCCTGTTTCTGGTACTTGGCCACACATCCCAACGAAGCCTTGTTTGCAGCTTCACACTTCTTGATACCTTCCACGGGGTTCTTGTAAGAATTGGAGCAGTCCACGTAGGCCTTGATGAGATCATCACAACGGGCAAAAGCCTTCTTTCTCCAGCGCTCGAAAATGAGCTTTTCCTCCTTGGGAGTGATGACCCAAACAGGAAGGTTGGGGTTGGTGGGAAGCTCCACCTCCTCGAAGGTCTTTTTCTTGATTCCACCGTAACTCATGCTGGTGGTGTGAGTTTGGAGAGGAGGATGAGTGGTATAGTGATTGGTCACGTGGTGTGTTGCCACGTGATCTATGATGAAAACAAGATGCAAACAAACAAACACCCCCATCAACAAACACGTCGCCATGATCCAGGGCACCCCGGAAGACATCATCCAGCAGTCGATCGACAGCATCGAGATCGAGCCGGAACTTCTCACTTTGGAGCGTATCGAAGATACCATCAAAACCACCCAAACACTCCGTGAGAACAAGATAGAGGAGTTGGCTTCAAAGAACAGTCAGCTCAAACAGCTCGTCAGCAACTACACCAACGAGATCAACCTCTTGAACAGAATCAGTGACTTTAATTACGACGTGATCCACGGTTTGAGCTCGTTCATGGACTACAATGTCAGTGAAATCAACAAGGAAGAGAACATCTTCCGCGTATTGAACAAGAAGTCCATTGAATTGGACAATTTGAAGGTCAGTATCGCCAAGACTTTGAATGACCTCGAGAGTTCGCTCAGTGTGCTCAAGCTCTCCAGGGGAAATTTGGCCAATGAGTTGGAAGAAATCAAGGAGAAAGTCAGTAAGCTCTTCAACAACCCGTTCCAAGAACACGGTCAAAATGAAGACCTTTTGGACCAGGACTCGCACATTCTCAAGATCAACTTGTATCGGAACTTGGGGGTCCGAATTGAGACTTTTGAGGAAGATAACCAAGACAGAATCGTTATGTTCAACAAGGAGACAAACGTCTCTAGTGTTCTCAAAGCAGACGACAAATACAGTGATCTCTTCATCTCAAACTACATTTGGGACCGCATAAGTGATTAGAAGCGGCATCGACAAGAAGATATGTGGGCATATGAGTGGTAAATTGAGAATCGTGGAACAGCAAAAAAAAGTAAGGATCGAAGAAGTGGTTTGCACAACGATGGACGTGTATCTTGGCCTAGAGTCAGATGAACTTGTTATCATGGCCATTGCGGCCAATTGTCACTTTTATCCTTCGTAACTCAAACAAATTTCTCAAAAATCACCTTTTGATCCCCAATTACGCTTTGGTTTCTAACAAACTCAACATGGCTTCTGATTCAGAACCATGATATCATGATTTTCAACCTGTCACTCAACAGGGTCAATTTTATTCCACCACAGGCTACCTACAATGGTCTCTTTGAATATCGATTAACTATGTACAAGCCAGCTGGCTGGCGCAAAACGCCTCCCGGAAGTCGAAGGACTCGTATGATGGGGGTCTCAACGCATGCGATTTCCCTAGAAGTGCTTGGGGTTCTCCCTGAACGACTTCTTGGTCCATTTGGGCACT
Organism: Suhomyces terraborum; assembly: GCA_030582495.1. NCBI lineage: Eukaryota > Fungi > Ascomycota > Pichiomycetes > Serinales > Debaryomycetaceae > Suhomyces > Suhomyces terraborum. Next base: position 131,722 of record JAKTXJ010000017.1, on the reverse strand, counting down.
CTGTGAAGATCCTTTCTATAGTGTTTTCCATTCTTGCTGAAGGTGGTGTACTTGTCGGTTGGACTCATTTCCGATTCTTTGGGCATGTCGAATTTCAAATGATCTATTTTGGCATATCCGGTCTTCTCACCTTGAGCAAGACCTTGGGTTTGAACTAACGACTGGTACAACACTTCGATGTTGGCATCCACGGTCTTCATTCTTTGTCTCAATCTGTACTTTTGGGGAACGGACAATCTGGGGGCGAACTTCCACAAGTAACCGCCGCTCACGACCGGAGTTGACTTGAAAGCTCCAAACATGTTTGGTGATGTTGGTGAAGAAGGTCGAGCTTGAAAAGAAAATTTGTTATGTGAATAGTCGTACGTGCATTTACCAATTGTTCCAGGTGAGAAAAGACTTCCAAAGAGCGACGGACCTGACACCTTGAGACGAACCACAGGACCAGAAGACTTCTGAGAGGCTAGTATGAACGTCCATGTCTGTATCACGGATTTGGACAGTTCTAGAGCTGATTGGAGTGTTCCGAATACTAAAACAAGAGTATCCGTGAGTTGCGTTATATGCAGTACCGTGTATAGTAAATAAACTTAATAGAGTCAAATTGAATAATTTAAAGAGAAAACCGGCTTGAAGAACTACTACGATAGTAGCATTGATGAAGTTGGAACTTTGGGGTGTGGCGAATTGGAAGTTCAATCTCTACGAATATATCATCTTGGGAATTTATACAAAAGTGAAAAATTTGGAAAAAGGGACATTTTCTTTGCTGAAAATTGAAAACCAAACAACAGGTGTGAAAGTAAATAAATTGCAACAAACAAGTTCCGTCCAAGGGCCATTCAATGGCTTTTCTGAGTGAGCACTCACTCAGAGTGTGAAATACTGTGAAATGCTCCAGTCTGTGCTCCCAAGCTTCATACCCTCCAATAGAGCACTATATAAAACTACAAAGTGACCATCATTTCAGAAATCCTCTCGGTGGCCAAGCTGGCTAAGGCGCGAGACTGTAATGATAACTCAAAGTAATCTTGAGATCGGGTGTTCGACTCACCCCCGGGAGATTTTTTGCTATGTACTGGAGAAGTTTACAGTTTAGATCGCAACATATACAGGTTAGCCTCTCTTAGATACACTATAGATGCGTGGAGATCAAGTGGAAGTTTACTGGAGTTCAACAGAGGTCTGATAGAAGATATTTTGGGCCCTCCAGAGGCTTTATGGAGCTCTGCTGAGCTTTGGAGGAGTTGGTGGAATTCCGTAACCAAGACCAGGTTCTCAATGGTTCCAACAATAGGCTCACAATATAAGAGAATTTACTAGTGAGAAATATAGACCTGGAGCGAGTCGGACTTGGATTGGTGGAGAGCCCCAAAGCAACAACCATGTGATGCTTGTGATAGTGAGCAGTGATCGTGGAGCCTGTGAACGTCACACCTGTGGGAAGTGGACAGTTGCTATCAGGGCATAAATAAGATGGCCCTCCTGTAAGTACTATATGTTATAGTGAGAGACAGTTCCACTGGAAGCTTAGCGGGAGTTGCATAAAATTTCAGGAAATTTTGGGATTCTGGAGGATCAGGGAGGACCAGCGGAGTTCTGAGGCAATGTTGGCGGGTGTACCCAAGCAAGGATTGGAGAGGTCTACGGTTATGGACGATAAGTGCCTACGTAAAAGGCAATAGGGTACAGGAGTTCCGGCGTTTGCCCGTTTGGGGAATTGCGAATTAGGGCCTTGGAGTGTGGGGGTAACAATTGGAGAGAGGGAACGGGAGAACTCAGGTGACGGGGTGTGTGGGCCTCAGAACTGGGGCAAAAGAAAGGAATACGAGGTCAGGGGATGTCTAGAGCATGCAACAAACGGGATGAGCTCAGAGTAGGCGAACTGAGGGCTGGTCATGAATAGAGTTGATTTTGTCAATAGAGTCGATTTTGTCAATAGAGTCGATTTTGTCAATAGAGTCGATTTTGTCAATAGAGTTGATTTTGTCAATAGAGCACATTCGATCAATAGAGTACATTCGATCCATAGAGCTGAATCGTTCCAACAATAACACATCTACAATTAAAAACCCAAAATTCGATTTAGAGTTGAGATTGTAATAATTAGAGTAAATTCTGTTATAATTAGAGATAATTTTTTCACCTCGGGGTTCACAACTCACCCTACCCTCAGAGCCAGCATTAGGTTCGTCTGGGGTCGGGCCCTTCGGGGTCTGGTGGAGACGGTCTGGAATTCAGGGGCCCACCCGGTGAACGGCCTGGACCTCGGGTGTAGTTGTCGTTTTGAAGCTCCTCTGCTTGACGGTCGTAACTAGAGAAGTAAGTGAAGGTGCAGTTTAGAGGAACTGAATGTGCAGAGGGTGCAAGTTACATTTACAATAGTGAATGTGCAGGTTCAGGGAGGGAGAATTGCATGTTCACAGGAGAGTGTAATAGAGCAATATATGCCATGGAAAGAGGAAAGAAATGGTAGCATTAGAGTCGATTTCAGGATTAGCACAGAAGACAAGCAACAGTGAGGAATGGGAGTGCCGGAACGGTGGAATGTGAAGGAATTGGAGATCGTGGTGTGGATCCTGAATTTAGTCGGTTGCACTGGGACCAAAGTGCAGGTTGAGAAAGGTGCAAGTTACAGAGCATAGACAGAGGATGTTGGTAACAATTGACGTACAGTAGATCGGGGTTCCAATCAGGATATGAATGATTTTCTGGAATCACTAGGACAGCGATCTGTAACCCGTATTTCGAGGAGAAGCAAACCCGCAAAATGCAGCACATTTCGTACCAAAAATATAGAAATCTGATCTCTATATCCGTCTATGGCTCTGTCTCCAATCCAATACGTCATTAATTTCGTCTCCAGTCCCTAGCAATCTGAGCCCATCGTTTGAGCATTCCACCTTCATTCCTTTGCATTCCTGTTGATTTCTCCATTTCTCTCATGCTTTCCATTTCCTTCCATCTCTCTCCTTTCTCTCCTTTCTTTCTTTCTCTCCTTTCTTCATTTCTCTCCTTCTTCCATTCTCTCCATTCTCTCCATTCTCTCCTTTCTTTCATTCTCTCCTTTCTCTCCTCCCTCACCGTTCCAACTAATAACTCCAACATTTTACAGCTTCACTTGTCTCCCCACCAAGTCGCGGGTGTCTGCCCAGCAGCTTAAAATGCGGAGGAAACAATAGCCAACATACTCGTTCTATGTCTCGCTCAGTTTCTTGTTCTTTGTTCTTATTTGTCGCTGTCGTTATTGTTCTCGTTCTTTGTTCGTGTTCCCATGGGCTGTTCACATGGATACCGGAATCGCACCGTGCTGGGCGAACCTGGGAGATCAGGACATGGGCCACCAAGACAAAGAACGAGCCTGGATTACTCTAGGGGGTATGAAAGGGAGAACTGGAAAGCATTAGGAACACAATAGAGTTATTGGAATTAACAGAACAGAAATTAATAGAAACTTGATTGAGCAGAATTAACAGAACAGAAATTAATAGAAACTTGGTTGGGCAGAATCCATAGCTTGCACACTTGATTGAACAGAATACAGAGCAGGTGTCAATAGTCAGCACACTAATTGAGCAGAAATTATATAGAGCTGATATTAATGGTGAGACACTAATTGAGCAGAAATTAATATAGAGCCACTAAGATGGAGCTCATAGAGAGCACACTAAATGCAGCACACACTGATACCGCTAACGTCCAATTTCTTACAGCTTCACTACACTGATCAGACCGACTCTCCGCCACTCCAGCATGTTCACTCAGTTATTGTCAGGTTAATTACACTCATATACGAAACAAACCCTGAGGTCCGGCACGTGTGCACTGGCACCTTTATTTGAATTATAGTGGGGGAGCTGTGTCAACACAAGTGGGGGCCGTGGCACCACAATTAGAGTTGATTTGGGGCATGGGCCCCAAAAGCAACGGGATAGGGGCGTGTTGGGGACATGCCGTGGATCCAGGAAGATCGGGATCACCCTCAGGAGCGGAGCAGGGATGGCGATAAGGGATCCCAGCCCCAGCCCGGGATTTGGAGCGTCCTCCCAGGCCGTAGCGACAGAACTAGACACTGTGGATCGGCCAAACCGATCACGTGACACACGTAGAAGTCCCACAGTTTCCGCCCATTTCCACCCAGAACAATAGACGCCACAGGCCCAGCACCCCAGCACCAATAGCCCCAAATCAAGAGCGATATCTGCGGTTCCCCTCCGCTATTGATCTCCCCAGCACCTCACAATAGATCGTGGTACATTCTCAACTCTATTTGGACTGCGATTGTCGCGATTTTTTTCGCGACAATCCGACATTGTTGGGGCCACAATACCTCGCTACAATCGTGGGCTCCTCCACCACCATCTACAATGGCTACGGCACGCAATCGTGAACGTATTATGACTAGTATGAACGTAGTAAACCTCTATAAACAGCAAAAATGATAGCTATAATCCGTAGCTAGACCCAAGAATCGTGAAACATGACCAGCGTGAGTGCTGGGCCCGCGGGGCGGGTGGTTTTGGCAGCCGTGGCCGCGGTGTGGCGGGGGCGGTGGTGCGACTTCGCACCGCGCTCTCGCGGGAGCTCTCGCGGGAGCTCTCACAAGCACGCCGTCAACCACTTGCGGTAGTTATGGCTGGTGGAGGGGATGGAGCTCAACAAGTCGGAGCCCGGGTTGCCCTGGAGCGTGTAGTTGGTGTTGGACTGGACCGAGTAGTTCAAGTCGAAGTAGTCCAAGCCGCGGTCCTCCACCGACGTGTAGTTGGAGGGGAGGAGCAAGGGCGACTTGCACACGTCTCCGGCTTGGAACTGCTGGTAGAGGCTGGGCGTCAACAACGGCGACACCAATTGCTGGTGCTCCTCGGGGCGGTCTGCCTGGCCGCTGACTAGGCGGCTGGACTGCTGCTCGTCCATGCTGCGACAGCGTTCGGAGCAGTAGATCGAGTTGTGGGTGCACAACTGATCGCAGGCAATGCAGTAGTTGTTGAAGGCCAAGTCGGACATGGTGGGCACGATGTGGAGAGTTTCGGGTGTTTTGGAGGGGGTGGAGACTGTAGAGTGTGGAGGCTCTGGAGATCGAAGGGGACGAGCGGAGCCAACAGCGAAGCGATTCGGCGGGTCCGTGATGCAGGGACGGGAGCGGAGGTCTCAACAGGCGTGAAGAGCTGTCGAAGGGCCGATTCCAATGTTGGTTGGGCGGTAGTTGAGGGTGGAGTGATGTCTGACAGCGGAGAGGGCAGGCAGCACGGATGCAGAGAAGACGAGGTCGGCGGACTCAGAATCAGAACAGGAACACGAACAGGAACACGAGCGGGAACGATAAGAACAGCGAGAAGTACTAAGACGCCAGAGGAGTGGAGGGGCCTTGTTGAAGTGAAGAAGTGGAAGTGTCTTTGGGGTGTAAAACAGCGGTGATCAAGGTTTATATAGAAGTTGCAGCAAGGTACCCGTGGGGCGGTGTGCAGGACCAGCAATCTGGAGAGGGAAAAAATTTCTCTAATGAGAAATCCCGGTAGCGCGGGCGTCCCAAACGGTAGTTGGGATTTTGGTTGATTTCCTGGATCGGGATCCCGATAAGAAAGGTGCTCAAAGCTGAATTTGGGCGCCGTCGCTATTTTTTATTTACGTCACACCTAAAGGGTGCATGATGCATAATTCGCATATGGTAACATGCAAACACCGCGACAGCGAACGCTCCAGTTACAGGTTCGGTCGCAGGCCCTGTGGAGGGGACTTGTCCTGTTACTGCGGGCGCGTGTTAATTCGCTGCTGTGCTTAGCACACCGTGGGCCGGGGTGCGATGGTGGTGCTACACGTGTGGCACCTCGTGGTGGCCCTCGTGGTGGAGTTGATGTTGGGGCCGCGGATTGGATGGAATTGCATGGGATGCGATGGAGCAACGCGATTCGTGGTCCGTGGATGCTGTTGTGGATTGGAGCTGTGATCTGGCCTTGGTTATGGCCTGTGAGTTTGGGCCTGGTTTTAGACCGGGTTTTAGGCTGTGGATTTGGAACGTGCAACGTGGAACTGGGATTAGGAGTCGGTGGTGCGTGCCAGTGGATGGTACGTTTTGCCGGATGCGTGGCTTACCACCACAGACTCCGTAGCGGACCACGGTGGTGGGCTGTAGCGAGAGATGTAGTGTGTTGCTACGACAGCGAGGGGCGCTAGGGGAATCTGTTGCCAGGACGTGCCGCGAGCCCTAGCGAGAAATGTGGCACAGGGAGGCCTCTGGGACGGGCACTCTACCTAGTCGTCGCTAAAGTCCACCACGCTACGCCAAAGTCCACCAGTCTACGCTTCTCTTCGCTACTTCACCTACACTCCACCTCACTACATTTCAGCTTTGTAGAGACATCGTGAGCTCTGCTCTGCAACTGTCAGACACTGGAGTTCAATTCTGAGTGTTATAGGCCCGTAGCACCCACTGGCATTTGTGTCTTGGTATCACCACGAATACCTCATCTCGAGAAACTAACCACCACCGTTTAAGATTCTAGGATTTTGAGTGCAGATGGTGGCTTGATCTGGTGAAGAGTTTTTCTGGTGAAATTTGCGGTGGTGAAGAGTATGCGATTACAGGTAAAAGAAAAATTCAGAAGTCAAGAGCATATGGGTCAATTGGGCCAGTATCAAACACTCTGGCTTGATATGAAGGTGGTCAGCGCAGTCTAGAAGCTTGGGTGAGATATCTGGTCCCACAATGCTAGGCTAGGTAGGCTATGTGGCTGAAACTGAACCCTGTGGTGTGGGAAGAGCTCTTCTGGAACATGTATTATCACGTTTTGGGCCAGGATCGAAGTTTCATACAGTACACCACCTACTTTCTGCTCCTGCTTAATTCTACCCATCGTTGCGTCGCTATAGTGCAAGCTTCAGCAATGGCGTAGCAACTGTAGTAGTTACCCGATCCCACCGTGGTAGCTACCACGACACCATCACCACCGGATGGGTATTTTTGAAACATAAATAAAAACAGAGCCAGGCACATCCGGAAACTCACAAGAGCTCTTGTGACGAAGCTGTTCTAGACACAGCAACAATACCTGGACCATCGAAACCAATCCCTCCATTTGTGCCTTTCGGGACCGTAACCTTAGCTCGAAGCGTTCGACTTCTGGGCATGGTGAAGATTCTCTCCAATTTAACGAGGCCGCCAGCGAAGTCGCGGCCCCAGCGATTCTGCTGCTTCCACTTCTCCATCTCACCACCCAACCACCACCGGTGCCACCACTCCGCCATTTCAGCAGCGTCTCAGCCTACCGCCAAACTACTCACCCAGTTCCAACGTCGTAAGCGTTCTACAGCTCTACCAATTGGAGAGGTTCTGGCTCCAGAGTTGCGGCATTAAGACTGCGGTGTCCCGTTTCATTGTGCGTGGTGGTTACATCACCGTCTGTTTCATGGCCCTTGTATGATGCCGGAGCTATCGTCTATGACGTCCTAAACAACCGTCAGTGCCAGGACCCTGGGCCGGCGTTGTAGCGATGATTGCGGTGCGCTTCTCTTCGCACTTCGGTGAGTGCGAAAACTTTTCACTTCTGTCAAGCGCAATCGGGCGCCAGAGTGCGGTGCGATGCAATGGAACGGCCGGTTCGACCGTTTGCAGCAGAGGGCTGCTCACCTAACCGTCATCGCGGAATCTGGCGCGTCCCTGGCTTACCAGGACTGTGGCTGTTTGTGGCTAGTTGCTCCTGTTGTGGTAATCCAATGGCGAAAGCAAATGCTTAGATGTGCCCATTGGTGGTGGCCCCGGAACACCGCACAAATTGAAAATTTTCGGTGCGAGCAGCAACACCGCGAGCGTTGCTTCGCTATGGTTGCTGGCACATCATGCGAATCACGTGTCCTGGGAAGAAGGGTCGAAATGAGCTTAACCAGAGGCACTGTTTCTTGATAGGGTAACTAGGGCTGAACAGGGACGAGCGGTGGGAAGGGCTCGGATCGAGAAACCGACCATTTAGGTGGTTCCGGCGCTTGGAATGAGCAAACCAGCGGGTCTAGACTGTGTGACTGGGCATGGCTGGGCACACACAGTGGCAGGTTTTGAACGACGGGCTGGAGTCTCGTGAATCAGTGACCTTAGGCCGAGAACAATCGTTTCCCGGTGCCAGGCTAGTGCGCCACCGGCACTAACGAAGGTCAGGGAGTCTGGGGTGCGGTATTATTTAGCGAGAGCTGGGGTTTCTGCGTACGCAATTAACGGGAAGTTACAGCGTGTTACTGAGACGGCTCGTGCTGGATTAGCGACAACGGTGGTTGACTACGGGGAATTGGCGTGGCGATGGAACCCCTTTTTTTTGATCTCTGGAGAGGGCTGAAATGGGCTGATTGAAACTGGCCAAAGTGCCAACGGCACGGTTGTAGATTCTGTGTTGTCTCCGTCAGTCATGGATTTTTCAATGCCCAAGACTCGAATAGTAAGGGTAAATCTTTGCGTATGGTTAGGACCGCGACCGCGAACGTTCTGTATTATGAACAAGCTCGCAATTATGAGCAATTTGACTCTATTACGGGATTGTTTGCTGGTCGAGAATAGTTGCGGTATCCAGACATCCAGATTCTGGTGGAGGGCACGCAGCCCAAGGCTCCCACGGGGGTGGCGCCGTCGCCGGAGTGGCCGCTCCAAACCCTCCTGAACCCTCGCTAATCCTGGCCGGCCGTACCGCAGCACCTCAGCACCGTGCCGCAGCCCACCGTACCACCAGCATAGTGCACCGCAGCACCGCACCACACCGTATCACCAGGAAAACGTCTCAGAAGGATCTCAAAGAACTCCCTAGATGATCCTTCTTACTGCCTGCCGCCTCAAAACACCACATATCTACACCACTCCAACCTCTCCTACTACGAGTCTCCTAAACCACCGTCTACTCACGCCCTGGTTGCATTCTGTCACTCTATAGTGGTTCCTATCAGCACCAATAGTACGTCTCGCTTCCACCCCCGCTGCAACCTTGGACTCCACCACCACCACCAATACCACCACCACCACCAATATCACTACTACCACCACTCCCCTTTTCGCCTTCTCACTACAACCTCAGAGTCCGTGCCCCCCGTCTCCCCTCATGGGCCGTAGCTCCGAATCGTTTCCAACAATTCCACCGCACCGGCGTACCGGCAAACTTGACCCCTCTCGCCCCACACCTCTCCCCACCTGCCCTATGATCAGCTACCCACCGTCTCCGGCCTGTGATCACCCCATAGTAACGCCCAGGGAGACCCCAGTGGCACTACAGTGACACCACAATGAAACCACATTGACAGTGCATTGAAACCACATTGACACTACGTGGACCACCAATTGACCCCCAATGGACCCCGGCGGACCCCGATCTGCCCCTAAGTTGCTTCCGAGACACTGGTCGCCCCTACCAGCCCCTACCAGCCCCTACGATTCGATCTAGACACCTCTTACTAACAAAAGAATTAATTCCTTCGTAGCAAGAATGACACTTCCCGTCGTACCGTTCCAGTGTTAATGCTTCCTCTCTCCCCAGATTTCGCGGCCGTTCCATTTACCAGAGGGTGGCCGATCCCAATAGCGGGGGAACAGACCCCACAAAACCCACCGAACCTGCAAATGCACTGCATCGGTGCCATGTGCGAGACACCAACAGTGGCATTGAGCACCACAATGCAATGCGCACATACTCTCGATTCGGAGTGTGCGCCCAACGCAAGTTGTGACACCTCCACCGCTTCAGTTGATAGAGGTTTTCGGGCCATCTCTTTCCTCTTCCTGTTAGGGTCGCTGGAACACCGGGATGCTTGGTATTGCTTCATGTGTGCTCCAGCCACCCACAAGGTGACCGTTCCAGGAAGCAACTGAAACGGTCGCACCGCGGTTGACTGCCACTATCCTGAACCAGCCAGTTGCTAGACCCTGAGATCTCAGGATTGTTTTTTGTGATTGTTCACTTGCAGATACTCCCAATGCGGCCCAGTTTAGGGTTTTTTCATCAGTTGTTTTTTGGGGAAATCCTGCTACGAGGGGTGCGGCTCCGAGAAAGCGAGTGTGGATGCGTGTGTGAAAACGTCTCTATTTGTTCTTTTCCTCGAGGTCACTGGACCCTATTATTTTATTGGAGGGTCTTCACTTCGACTATTGTGTACCACAAGCACCGAATGCTTGACGAATGGTGAAATCAGCTGTTGTTCCACGTTTCACATTGTGGAAGAGCACCTTTAACGAACATGCACTGACAATACTGTACCGAAAAGTTATTCTGAAAAACTATACTGAAAAACTGAACTGAAAATACCTCCACCAAAATACCTCTAACAAGGCATCCGAAAGCCCCACATAAAATGCCTCTACCGGAGCACCATAGAATCTCACCAAAAATACCGCTACCCGTGTTCCATTGCCGTCAATGCGCATAATCGTCTCACCACCATCACCCACTGCCAAACAATAGTGACTATTGAGGTTCCCCCGAACTTGCAAGCTTGGGTGGTTACAGGTTAATCGATTCTTCTCGAGAAATGATCTGATGTCCGAACAACCAAAACAGTAAATAGATCAGACAGACGAAAAGGCTGTAGTGACGAAAAGGCCGTAGTGACGAAAAAGACTCTAATTACAAGAATGACTCTAATTACAAGAATGACTCTAATCACAAGAACAACTCTAATTACAAGAACAACTCTAATTACAGGAATGACCCTGCCCACCAAATAGACTCTATGGACTCGATGGACTCAATTTACCCAACAGTCCCACCGCCTGAATGGACCCACTGACCAAGTTCTCCTCCTCCATTCCACGGCCAACGCAGGTGAAATGTGTTCCGGAAAAATTTGCATCTTGAAATGATTTGCAGCTTTGGGCTCCGATGCCATGGGATGACAGATGGAACTGGGAAACTCAAGTGCATCAGGCAATTGTTGACGGTTCCTGAGGTTACACAATCTCATGTAACGAGCACGTCGAAGGCTTTGGTAGGAAAATGGGAGGGATACGGAAGAACAGGAGAATATGTGAAGGGAGGTGGTTCCATGGGTGCTTCAGCAGTTTGCATGTTGGGTTGCGATATTACATGTTAAAGCTGTAATACCACATGTTGAGGAGGTGGTATTACACGTTGAGGAGGTGGTATTGCATGTTAGCTACACACTATGGTGCTGGAACATGTTAGTTTTACTAATCCTAAACTTGTTTCAACCAATTCCCTGATGATGTGTTGTGAGTTCAACCTTCTGGAATTTCAATTTTTGTATTTTTGGCCGTTTGGACTTTTAGCTTCAGGACTTTCGAGCTTCTGGACTCTCGACTCTGGCGGTCCATAGAATTTACCTCTTGGAATGCTCCTAATTTCGTTAGTTTGTCTCCTTATTTCTTCCATTTGTGATAAAAATCACATATTGTTACTCCAAAACGTCAACCCGACTATTCTGGGTCCATTGCTTGACGTTGCAGGGCTGCACTGGGAAGATTTAAACATATCCTCAGATCTGAAACGGCTCAACTCAGTCACAAAAACCCATACTGCAATACTCTATAGTGGCCATGTTACAACACTGTGGAAGAGCTCATCCTGTTAATTGACACCATGAAACCATGTATCTAACCCTGAGCACGGCGTGTGAAGAACCCTCGAACGCATAGGCACAAAGGGGTACCTTTCTGTTGGTCCCGGATCTACTCAGAAACAGGAACACTTGATCTGGTGATACTCTTTAACTATTGTGCATTCGTGTGCGTGTTCCTATGCTTTTTGTGGACTCACTAGTGAGTCCAAAAGGCCTAGATTCTGGAACCCTGCCCAACTAGGAACCAAAAATGGGATTGGTTTTTTTCAGGTGGTTACATGTATTTCCACGAGGTGGACAACGGAACCTCTGGAAACTTCTGTTCCTAACTTCTGACAGTTTCCATACTGCAGTACAGCTCCAAAAATTCACAGGCGACTTTTATACAGCAAACCGGCTCGATCTGTTGATCTGAAATGAATTGGTGTGAAACGAACTGTTGAAACATATCAGTGTGAAAAGTTCATGTGTGAATAATTTGATATGAAATGACTAAGCGTTATATGATTTGGATAGAGGTACCATTCCCTGAACCTTTCCGATCTGGTGTCATTCGAAGTCGCTAGGTGCAGTTTTGCACAGCCTTCCGTGAATGGATGTTACTCAAGGCATCTTGGTTAATTGATGATTTGTTGGACTCTCAGAACCAGCAGAGAATCCCAATTTCACATGTGTTTCCACAGTCAATTCTACTGGGATCATGGTTACATCGATATCAAAGGTTCCATCGACTTCATCGGTTCCACTTTCCTAAAAGCTTCTGGAATCTTCATATCCAGATCCTGTTCGCAACCGCACGATGGGTGAGAAGTAGCGGAAATGTTGCTATTTTGACACCAACGAAAATACTCAGAAACGACTCCTATCTTCAAAAATGTAATGCTAGAACGTTAGAACTGGAGTTGGACTTGAGCTAGAACAATCGATCAGGATGAATTTGTTATTTGGGAAGAAATAATTATCTCATGAACAACCCAGATCAAATGAACTGAGTCATTAACATTAAATTGATTCTGAAGTTGCTGATTCTGAGAAGCTTATGCATTAATCTCATCACCCTCATCGCTTTGATAAGTTATTTCTATGATATGTTTGAATCAGGTTTCTTCAATGGTGCGTTTAATTCCTCGGCTCCATTCACGGACTCAATTGCACTGAATTCATCCATAGCACCGTGAAATTCTTCAGCCACTCCCTTAAACAGTTTTGAACTTGTACTTCAAGCTATTCAACTGGCTCACCTCCTGCGAGATCTTGGTGTACCACCATTGGAACAACACAAGATTGGCAAGATTTACAGTAGGGAGTACATAGTATAGCTTCTCTAGTTTGTCTGGGGTCCTCGAGAACGTCCAAAGAAGCTGCAAACACATCAATCCATTGATGACATTGATACTGCCGGGGACTGTCACCCGGGCCATTTGCCCTGGAAATTTCACTCCATTGGCAAACTCCCGCAAATTCACAAACGTGAGTACACTGGAAAGGAGCATGAGCACGAATTTCAACTCGTGCTTCAAGTTGTAGTGCACTTCTAGGTACATCATTACTGGTATTTGGACGAGAAGGGCCCACGAAAGGTACTTCTTGTAAGTGGTGTAGGATTGGACATTTTGGACTGAAAGAGTGTCTATGATGTTGGTCTGATCGTCGTAATCAAGAAATTCACTTGAAGTTTCCAAAACCTGCCTGTCAACCTTGCGTAGTCTGGACATGGATCAGGTCAGTGGTGGTATAGAGGGATCATTCATATTAGCTCATGTGACCTGATGAAGTACTTGCGACATCGCGACATTGTATATATTCAGGCGCGACATTCACTGGAACAAGGTGAAGTGGTTAGTGGCTTCTTCTGGAGCTTCTAGCCTTAGCAGTGGAACTAGCGTTGTCAGCCAAAAAATCATTGCCCCACATGCTGCCTGTAATGTAGCAGCCAGTTGGGACTGATAATTCAGAAGCTTTCAGATCACGTGATGTAACATATGGAAAGCACGCTGATTTAATCACCTGATCAAGCATAACCACGATTTGGCCAGGGTGGCTTAGTTGTGGTTTCAGAGTCGCTAAGCGGTTGCCCGTGGCGTTGACGAATTTTTCGAAGAGCCTTAGCTAATAATTTGTGTAATTTTTGGAACAATATCTTTAGACACGGCTCAGCGAAAGATTTATTGTTCTGAAAACCGATAGCCAAAAGCCTCGTAATTTCACGTCAACGTATCTGATCCAGAAGTTCACCCATAGAAAAGTAGAGACCACCGGGATGGAGTTTAATATTCGAAATATCGAGCAATAATTCGAAAAAATTCCAAAATTGTTGGAAATATGAAAACTCGGACAAAAATAAATATGTAAAGTATTTATACAACATTGTCACAATATTTGCAGAGATTATATTAGAATAGTATGTATTTAGCAATTGAGAACGTCTAAGCACATCTGAAAATCTTTTTGGGATTACCTCGTGATTATCGAATAATTCTTGAGCCTGAGAAATTTACTTACTTTGAAGAAGAAGTTCAAATAATGCAAAGATGGACCGTCTATTTTTTTTTTTTGAGTTATGAACTGATTTCTGAAACATCTGATACCTCCCGATTACACTTTTTTGTATCGAAATCACCCCAAATCGGACATACGGTGATTTCTTTCAGTCGTAGGGTCCATATCTTTCCACATCAACTTCTCCGTAAACAGTACCATCTTAGCACCATTAGCTTTTTTGAACGGCTCTGATGATGGCCAGTTGATTTAGTGACCAATATTAATTTTCCGGGGAAGGAACTTCGGAGTGGGAGCAAATTTGGTATATGATTTTTCACATAGAACTCAGTATAACACTTTAACTTACGTAATTACAGAGAGGCAATTTTGAAGGATTTGACATATACTCTCCTACGATAGCGCTTTTTTCATGAGTTCATCACCATTGCATCGATTGGTACATCAATTGGTGTATCAAATTGGCTTGTCAATGTTAATGCCCAAGAGAAGCACCAATAAATTTTTTTCTGAAGAATCCAGGAATGCAAATTCCCATAAATAGACTAAATAATATTTGTAGTACCATCACGAAATCATCAAAACCTCGATTTGTTTTACTTAAAGCTTCTACGCACGTTAACTATACTTGTTACTTATTAGAATGGTGTAACATTTCAGTGTCAAACAAGTCTGGCATTGCACCATTACAATAGGCTAATTATCTCGTTCAATACAATGGCTCAGTTTGAAGTTAAACAGACAGTGGGTTTATCTACGTGGTTTGTGTTAAGCGAAATCGATTCACTAAGCGATCGAAAAACCGAATTCCCCTGCATTTTCTCATGACGGTCTTCGTGTCATTCCCATTCGTGGATGGGTCGATAATGCTCAGTTGAAGAAGATGTTTTATCTCAAAGATAAACCGTGGCTTTATGTGCAATAATTGGGCGTGATCAGTAGATTTGGTAATTTTAGATGGAAAGAGGAATTAAAATTTCAGAAATATGTTAATCATGGAAGGAAGAAAGTAATTTAAGTTTTAAGTTTCAGAAGTTTGATGCTTTGGAAAGAGTAAAGACAACTAAAAAAAAAAGTTGACGGTTCAGATTAAGATAGAGTTAGTGACTTTAAAATAGAATTTACCGGTTGGAAAAAAAATCAATGTTATCAACTGGTAGAGCAGATGGCTAAAGGGATCATAGGTATGGGTAAATAGAAAATTAGAAAATGAAGGATTGGAATTTTACAGATCTATAGTTTTAATAAAATTCTAGAGATATTGATCTAGCTTTGGGAGATTGAAAATCACCTTCAAAGATGTTAAGCTGTAGCAAATATCAGTCTGTTATTTTGAGAAGGTACAGAAATTTTGGAGTCATTTGAAGATTGTCCAGAGACGTACAAATACTTTTTGAACTGCTTATTTCGTTAAATTTCAACAAAGAGCTGTGGGTTCACCAATTAGTTTTACCATGACAAAGTATCGAATGATATTGCAAAAAAGATAAAAAATAGAGTCTTTGAAAAACCAAAACATTTGGAACAATTGAACAATTAAAAAATTGGAATTAAGAATTGAACCACTTTTCGATGGAACGATTTCTAAAATAATTACGTTGCGTCTGCCTACGTCTGAAGTTACGAGTGCAAGGATCCAAATCCACGAACAGGTTGTATAAGTGACTAAGTACTTGTGATAGAGTATTAGTTAAGTAGCCATATTACATGTTCTACTTGAAACCTCGTAAAATTGGTTATTGCTCATGAAACACCCTGAGCGTTTACACAATGTGTAGAGACGATATATCCGGCATTGGCTAGCGAAGTTCTTCACAGTCTACATGGATTATTTTCCGTTTGGATAGTTGGAAAGCCGAAAAACCGGGGCCCCTCAGGATAATAGGCTTGAAGTATCACTGGTTGGTTCTCAGGTTAATTCGTAGAAGTTTATTCAAGAGTCCCTAGTGTTGATTAGAAGCCTTTTGCTGTGTATCGGTCGGTACCTGCTTTCGCATATGATTCAAGGGCTTGAAGTTCTCGTTAAAGTTATTGTTTGAATGTATTGTGCTAATTGTCAATAGGTTCAAGAAATAAAATATATTGAAGAGTTGAATCTCTTGGTTAGGTCTCCCTGGATGAAACAGTGAAGAATTACGAGTAATTCTAGCCATTGAACTTCAGCCCATCAAGATAGAGATTCGTCTCATAAAGATTGGACCCAAAAATTCAAGCAAGTGATTTCACACGAGCGAGTTAATAGTTGGCTGCCATTCATTTCGTGGGAACTCTATCATACATGAAATTTCATCATCACAATGTAAATAATCATGAAAGCTTCAGCATATGGTTCATGACTTTCAGTTCCATCAACTGTTTCATGGCATTTGCATTATCGCGTTTTTAATTTCAGATGCACCTTGTCCATTACCTCCACCAACGTCATCCCAACCTCCATCGTATTCCACCGTCAACAGCAACAGTTTTTTCCGTAAGTAGTATAAGCAATTAGAACGAGTGTTCTTATTCTAAATCTTAACTTTAATCATCGCTCTACATCTACTCCAACTTTTTCCATATTCGCACACGTTTCTGTTCCCCAGTATTCTATTATTCATGTTACTCTTCTTTCTACTGGAAAACCACGATAATTTCTTTTCACTGAAGCTTGTTTGTTCCAACACTCCCCCTCCTAATGTATGAAGCTTCTGTGTGCGCCGTCTTCTTGTTCGTGAGGCTCTGTTCGACATTTGTTGCCCCACCAAAGCTCACAATACGCCTCCTCGAACAATCACTTTTCACTTTTCACTTTTCACTTTTCACTTTTCACTTTTTACCGTGCTAAGCATTATATGCCTGTTCCAACTGAAGTTCCCAAGGATTAGCCGAGTCACTTGGAATCGACCGACCTCTTTACCGGAAAACACACGGAGAAGAGAAGCGAGAGAGCAGCTCGTTCCGTGGCCGCTTGTGAGGAGAAGTTGGAATTGGAGATATAGAATTTGGGGTTGGAATAGAGCTGGAACTAGTAATAAATCAGATATAGAAATAGGAACTGGGGCTGGGATTTCTCAGCTTTGATCGTGAAGCTGTCTATGCTCCGGCAATTGGGCTCCATGCTTCGGGAATCGAAGTGTGACGGTTTTGCAGTTTACAGGTCCCTCGAGACAGCACAGACGTACAACACATAACTAGTAGAGGAGATGTAGCAGAGAACCGGGGGTCGGAAACAGTGGGGGTGGCCAAGGTTTGGGGGTAGCCTAGAGGAGCCCACCCACCAAAGTGGGGGGTGGGTGGAGGATTGACGCAGTGTTTTGGGCTATTGTGTTGGTTGCCGGGACGGGACGGTCGCTTTGGACGTTTGCTTGGCTGCAATCAATCCGAAGTGCCAAATGGGTTGTGCATGGTGCGTCGGGGCATTGTAGGTGGTTTGTGGTGCATGCTGCAGCACGCACTCTAATTGGAAAAAGCCCCAATCGGGCAACCGCGCCGCACCGTGTGCGGCGCCCATGCAGTGGGTGTCGATGTAACGATTCTCGAGGGCGCACAGGCGATGGCCCCAACAGGGCGAAAAATACCGCTCTGAGCGGGTCGTGCGCCGCCCTCGAGCGGCTTCCCCCGATCGCACACCGTTTGTTTTCCGCCAATAGCAACGGCTCTGGTCTCTCGCTTCGCTATGCCTGGAGATGCTGGCGCACCCACGTCACCGAACCGCTTCTCGCAACACGCTGGGCCCGCCACGGCCCCAGCTGTCCACGCCCTCCGCCTGCCACCTTCACCAAAACAAACACCGACGCGGTACCCGCACGCCGTCCAGGGTCGCCCTCCGAGCTGCGCTTGGGCGCCCCCAGTCGCCGGGGCCAGGGGCGGCCCTGGAGGACCTCGAAGAGGTCTAGAATTGGCTGCATCAGGAAGCTCGATAGCCAGATCATGCAGCGACGTGCATGATGGAGCGATGCACGTCCTGCATATAGCCCGCACCCGGCAGATTTTAAGCTCCTGGGGCTGCATGCCGTCTGCACGGTTCCTGTGTGGGTGCAGTGTTTACTGTGCGGTGCCTGCACAACGCGCACAAACGCCAGATCGGGCCTGTCTGAAACCTGGCCCCAGGCTCTGGGGAGCGGAAGAGCCCGTGGTGCCATAGCGATCCACTTAGACGACGTCTGTAGGGTGTAGCGGTGCCTGAAATATTATTGGCGCTTTCCACCACGAAGTGCCTGGCATGCCCCGAATCCAGAGCCACCAGTGCGATTTGCAGTGTGATTTGCACTAGATGACCGCACCGGTCCACCGCCATTCCATTCCACCGCCATTCCAAAACACATCCACAGATTCCAAAGCAAGTCCACAGATTCCACGGGTGGGCCTACACTGCATTCCACGGTTCTAGCACAGATTCCACGGTTCCACGGTTCCACGGTTCCACCGCCATTCCAAGACTCCTTCCACGGTTCCACGCTCCTTCCACGCTCCTCACGTTCCACCACCGCATTCCACCGCCGCATTCCAGAATCCAGCGAGGAACACCGGCCGATCCCTCATGCCCCAATGGCTGCGATTCCTTGTGGTTCCTGTTTCTCCTTTTCGTTTCTCCTTTTCGTCGTCCTTTTCGTTCTTGTTCCTGTTCCTCCTTCTCGTGTTGTCGTCCTTCTCGCTCCTCTCGCTCCTCTTCTCCCTCAACAGCTCGGCCAGACGTTGGACCACGTCCAGACATAAACAAACAGAGCCCAGCTCAGGGCCCAAGCTCGGCCCAAGCTCAAGTCCCACCAGTCGCAGGCCCAGCTGAACGGACTGATCTCCAGACACGCTCGGCACGTCCAACGCTCACGCTAGAAGCCCCAGGGCCTAAATCGAATAAGCCCTAGTTGGGCCAAGCTGGGCCAAGCGTGGCCCTACGCCTTAGTCAAGCCTTAGTTAAGCCCTAGTTAAGCCCACGCCTACGCCCTCCCTTTTGACGTGTCCTCCCCTAGAGACCAAAGTGTCAGAGCTGCGTGTTAGTGCTGTAGCAGGAAAAGTGCCAGAGTGCCAGAGTGCCATTTGTGGTGCTGCTCACAATGCACGCTTAGTGCATTGTTCATGCAGACAATTCATGCCGTCTGTGCATGCACGCATGAAACCTTATAGTATGTTCGTTGGGCTGCGGCACGTGACCGCCGGTGGCCCCGGTCACCTGACCCGCCCGTCCTGGCCCCCAGAAAGCCCGCCGCGATCCCCCCTGGCCGCTGATCGCTGCTCGTGCCCCTTCGCAGCCGCTGATCCCCAGCCCCACCACTCCCGCCGCCGGCCTGGTACTGTGTTTTACCTCGAAATGTCCTGCCGGGGCCACGACGCCTGCTTAGGTAAGCGCGCGTCGGGGGCTTCGCGGCTCCCACGTCTCCTGCCCAATGCGGCGCTTTGTGCCACGCCCGCTCGCTCGGGCACCTCGATTTCCCGGGCCACGCACGACCCGCTGCCTTTGCTCGTTCTACCACAATACCCACTCCCAAAATTCCTCCTTTGTATATATTCCTCTTCTTCGGCAATCTTCTCCCTCCTTCAGGACTCTTCTTTTTACCTTCGGGACCACCATCTTCCTCAGACTCCCTCCAGTCTCTGCACGGTCTGCACTGCCACTCCCCTCGCCTCCCATCCCCGTCGGCGTGTGCCCATCCCCGTCTCCGTTCCTTCGTTCCATCCCCTGTCAGCGTGTCGCCCGACTCTGCTCCCAAACCGATCGACAGTGAAGTAATCCAAGACGTTCGCCTCCGTACCGACTTTGTTTCCTTCGTTTGACCACTTCTCGCCCGGGCGTTGTTTATGATCGTTCCCGCTATCGCCAGAACCCTCCACCTGTCGTACACCTCGCTCCACCGCTCCTGATCGTGGACCGCCCTCCGTCCGTCCTCCGCTTGCGTTTGTTCTAACTACAGTCCTTCTTTCCCGTTTCCTTCTTTGTTGTACTTCGATTATACCCCCTCACGATGTTGGCCCCCAAAATGAACTGGTCGTTGTCGGTGCTCGTGTTGTCGTATGTGGCCTCGTTGTCGCAGGCCGCCTCCAACGGCTCCAACGCTCTCGTGGCGCCCCTGGAGGTCCATGTGCTGTTGCCAACCCTGACGGTTGCAATCCCCTCCAGCGACTTCACCTCCGACTCGCAGAAGTTCTCCAAAGCTGCTTCCTCCGTCGAATCCAACGACAGCGAAGAGCCCAGCAACGTCAACCCCCCAGTCTCGGTTGGTTCCACACAATCCAAGGCTTCCTTCCAAAACACCTTTGATACCAGAGACTCTGCTCTCAACACCCCAGCCACCAGAGATACCGTCACTAGAGACACAATCTCGCTGTACACCCCAGCCACCAGAGATACCGTCACCAGAGACACAATCTCGCTGAATACCCCAGCTACCAGAGATACCTTCACTAGAGACACAACCTCGCTGAACACCCCAACCACCAAAGACAACCTCGGCTCTTTGTTGAGCAATCCTTTCAACATCTTCTCCCCCAACACCGACCAATCCAGCTCCAAGGCTTCTACCAGTACTACTCAAGCCTCTGATGCAGTCACTTCTGAAGATGAAACCACCACTCAACACCAACCTCCTTCCACCAATGACAATAAGAGTACTGCCGACCAAACCAGCTCCAAACCTTCTTCCAGTAACACTCAAGCTTCTGAAGCAGCTACCTCCGAAGAAGAAACCACCACCCAACATCAAACTCCCTCCACCAATGACAATAAGAGTACCACCGACCAATCCAGACCTTTAGAGCAAACGAGCACCACAAACTCTCCTAAACTGGCCCAGGATACCCCAAGTAAGGAACAACCTTCTCCTTCTCAACAACCAAACACTTCTCAACAAATTCCCAATACCCAAGAAGATACCACCTCCAATGAGGATCAAACAACTTCCACTGAAAAGATTTCTACTTTCCAACCTCAAATTTCTTCTGTCCCTTCGTCGTCTTCTACGAAGAGAAGTATTTTTGATCCAGGTTTTTTCAGTAGTCCTTTCTTTTCGACTCCAGATGAGGGTACTACTACTCCTTCCACTTCTAACTTCAACACTTCACCAACCTCAACTCAAAAGGGTTCTGCTCAAACCTCGGATATTCCCGTGAGTTCTGGAGACAAGAACACCAGTACTGGACAAACTTCGTCTGAGAAGTCAGCACCAGCCCCAGCACCACCACAATCGAGTGAACAGTCTACCAACAATTCTCCATCTTCTGTTTCCAACGAGGAGCCATCTACCACTTCCATTCCACAAATTTCCACGGGTCAATCGTCCAATGTGTTTACTCCAACTTCTCCAGAATCTCAACCTTCTGGACAAAACACACCAACCACTAATTCCCCTTCTGTTTCTTCAATTCCAAGTCCTCAACCATCCTCTGCTGAGTCATCTGGTAGTCAACAAGCAAACTCGCAAACAGATCAAGTTCCATCAAAGTCTCAAGATGCTGGCTCCGCTGCCTCCACTCAGTCGACCTCTTCTTCAAGTACTTCCCTTGTTGTTCCTTCTGAGTCTGCTGTTCAACCATCTTCTCAAGCTCAATCAACCACCCAAAGCTCTGGATCAGCCGCTCTTACTTCGAACACCCCAGAATCATCTGCAACACTTGAACCAACAACCTCAGTATTGCCTTCCGCAAGTCAACAGAGTCAAGCACCATCGTCTTCTGCAGTTGTGACTTCATCTTCAGCTCCACCATCAAGTCAACCTTCAGTTGAACCACAGAGTTCTGAAGCTCCAAGCACTTCAATGGTTGCTCCAACTTCAAGCATAATTCCAGCTTCTTCTAGTTCAGCTCCCGAAGTGACTTCTTCTGCTATTCCATCATCTGCAGCTCCATCATCTGCAGCTCCATCATCTGCTATTCCATCATCTGCAGTCCCTTCAGTTACTCCATCTTCTGCAGCTATCACTACTTCTGAACCATCATCTGTGCCAGTGGAATCTTCATCACAAGGCCCTGCAACGCCAAGTTCATTCTCGTCAGTGATTGCTTCTTCTGAAAGTCAAGCGGTTTCTTCAGTTACACCTACGCCATCTTCAGCTGTACCATCTACAAGTGAACTTCCAGTTTCTTCATCCATTGTGCCTGTACCATCATCTGCTTCTGCTATTTCGAGTTCAGCAAGTACATCTGCCATTCCATCATCTCCATCAGAATCTGCAATTCCTGTATCTGCTCTGAGCTCTGAGCTTCCAAAGATTTCTTCATCTTTCCACAGTGAACCTACAGCAACTCCTGCATCAATCACACTGCAGGCTTCTGAAGCTTCTACTTCTGAAGTTTCCCAACAACCTGTTATCCCCTCTACATCTCAGATCACAAGTGCCACTGCTGCACCTGCAGCTTCATCAAGTAGCGGCAGCAGCAATAATGATGACTGGTTACCAAGTACTTTGATTATTGAACAAACCCCAACTGCAGCAACTGCTACTGAAAGTATTGCCAAAGCAACTGCTACAGCTACTGAAACTTCAGGATTGCCAAAAGCAATCACACCTGCAACCACTTCCACACCAGGTCCAAACTATCAAATTGTTTACGTTGGATTTAAATCGGAATTGAATTACCCATGGATTGTTCTGCACTCTCTTTCTTCTGCTCAAATTTTCCAATACTTGCCTCAAGTATTGACTTATCCATTCAGTAACGGTGACGCATACAAGGATGTTTCTGTGAAAAGATTGATTCCCTTTACTGCTGCAGGTATCCCATACACTATCACTGTTGCCGAAGTTTACTTCCCTGCAGATTCTGTTAAGGCTTTGGGTGAGTTGATTTTGAGTCCAGACTCTCTTTTGTACAGAAATCCTCAAGCCACTTTAAATGCTGTTGCTAGTCTTATCGATAGCAGAATTCCATTGGTAGGTTTGGACACTTCCTCATCTTCCTCTGACGGTTCTGGCAATTCTGGAGCAAATGGATCTACCAATAACGGTTCCATTGATAGCAAGAAGAATAACAACGTTGGTGGCACCGTCAACAAGGGTAGAATTTCTGGTATTACTATTGGAGCCGCAGCAGGATGTGGTTTATACATGACTTTGATGTTCATGTTATTCAAGAGATACAAAAACAAGTCAAGCACTATTGAGTTACCTCCATCAGATTCCGAATCTAACGTGGGTATTGAATCAAACAACTCAACAGTGCAGACTTCTGGAATTTCTATGTTCAATAGAATAAACAGTGAGAGCGGAGGAGATAATTCCCCTACCAGAACTGTCCAAATCTCCCAACCAGTGCAAGCTTCGAATTCTTTAGGCTGGAACTGAAAATTTGGTCTCACGATTATATGACGCATGTCCTGCTTCAATAAGTGGAATACAACCACTGACATTAATCAATGGAACTTGATTAGAAAAAAATACCAATTTCTACGCACGATACATCTATCTCGTATTAGAAAGTTTTGAATTTAATTCGGTATAATGATTCTATTTGACAATGAGTTCACATAATTGTTGGTATCAATGTCCACTTTGAAGAATCCAGCCTGGTCCAAACATTTATTTCCTTTTTATATTAGTTTTTACTTTAATAATGATGCTTCTTTTGATAACCCTAAATTCCTCATTCTAAAGTTTCTAAATACTCCCATAAATCATTGACTAAATTGACCGCATCGTCATCCAACACTTCAGTAAGGTCATTGATCAAGTCTTGTTTTCCTGATAAGTTTTTGGAATTCAAGTTTTCATTGATCACTTCAATCAACAAATTATCCTTGATACCCAAGTACTCTTCTACCAATTCGACTATCTTGACACCTAAGCCCTTCTTTGATATTTCATCGAGATTTGTGACAATAATGGTGGAAGACTTCGTAGATGACTTTTTCAACTCTTGATGAGTCTCCAATTTTGGTTTTTTGAACGAGGCCATGAAGTCTTCAGCTTCCTTATTTGATTTTGATTCTTTAACCTCATCTGAAGAATCCTTGGTGTCCTGAGTTTCTTCATGAATTCGCTTCTGAGTTCTTATTTTCAAATATTGGGAATGGTCTGAAGTGTACAAGTTCACTATTCGTGTGAGATTTGTGTCGTTGATTGATCTCAAATCGTTGAAATCACTATGTGCAAGGGCAATCATGTCTTCTATGAAATTGAATTTATTATCGATCAAATTAGTTTCATAGCTGTTCAAGCGGTCTAGCTCGATTTTCAACGAATCCTTTTCGCTTTGTGATTTATGCATTTGCTTCAATTTCTCCACATATAAGGCCTCCAATTTTTCATCCTCTTGGTTCTTCACGTACTTTTTATACTCTTCTTCATCCATATCTTCGTGTTCGTTTTGGAGATTTGTGTTGGGAGTTATAGTTAACAGATCTGCCATGATGGTATCACCATCCAGAACACCCTCAAATATGTTCTTGAGTCTTTCCTTTGTTTTGATCCTTTCTTTTTCTATTTCCTTTTTTCGATTTTCTCTTTCGATGATCAATACTTTTGACCTGAACTTGATGATATCTTTTACAATTGTGTCCTTCATATTGTTGGGAACATCGATCAACTCCTCACTATCAACCTTATACTTGCTGTAGTAATTGAGAACTGCATTCAAATCTTCCGATTCTGATAAAGTTTTGCCCAAGTTACTCTTGAGGATATGATTGATTTTAGATTTTTCTGACTTCGATATCTCTTGCTTGGCTTCTTCTTCATTTCCTCGTATAATCTCATTGAAACCAGGATCTACATGGACTTCAATTTTTGTAGAGAGTAACGATGAAAGTTCTTCTCTTATAGAATAAAATCGTTTCAAGTCGACGAAGTGTTCGAATTTCACAAAAACCATTTTATTATCAATGAAATCGTAGTTAACATGGGACCACGTATAGCGATGATTGATTAAAGTGTTGAGAATTTTTTCGATTCCAATTCTCTTGATATTGGGGAAGTTCTGGATCACCAATGTGCTCAATTGATCCTTTTTGGTAACTGGTTTTAAAAGCTTTATTTCCACGAACTTTTCGGTTTGTTCGTTTGTTTGAGCTTCTTCTTCGATGGTTTCATCTTCTGTAGTTGTTTTTATTGATTCGAGGGACTTTTTGGTCAATAAGTTCTGAGTGTTTGTATTGACGATTTGGCTCACGTCGATGGTGTTGAAGGTGGGAATCAGTTGTTTGACCTCAAACTGAACTGGGTCCGAATGGCCAGATTCCTCTGGCACCTTCTCTGATTTGACGGATTCCCGATCAGTGGTACTAGGAAACGGTTTAAGGAACTTGATGAACTTCAGAGAAGTCTCTGGGATGGAGTATGGAGCCACGCTAATGACTTTCATGATGTGAATATGATATGGATATGTTTTTTTTTGATGAAAATGCTAAATGTAAGGGTGAAGATGGGATACTGAACAGAAACGTGAGGTTTCTAGACCAACAGACCTATGAAATGACTGAAACAAGTGCTTTTAGCTTTGTGAGAGTTCAAGGTGATTCAAAACCTTCAGAATACTTTAGAATTATTTCAAGTAGGGTGTGTTCCTAGTCTAGGAAAGGAACAGTTGAGTAAATGAGTTGTAGATTTGTTCAATTGGACAAGTAGATAAGTCAATGACTTGTTCGATTCAATGAGATAAAATATCTATTATTTGTTTCGATGAGTCGGTGAATCTAAGGTCTGTTTAATTCGATGAGTAGATTACCTGATGAGTAAGTTCAAATACTGTCGAAAGTCCCCAAATAAGATCTCCTTACTTCAAACGAGACCAGCAAAATCTCTGCTATTCTTCTCTTATCAATAACTTCTTGGATCTTGAGATCAGCACAGGAAGCTGAAGTACTTGCTGAACGTGAAAAAGGGAAGTTCGGTTCTCACTTCTCAGTAAACTTTGACACTATTCAGTTTTGAAGTCTCAATTCTCACTTTCATTTCGCACTTCCCACATCACATTGAAATTCTCATCTTGGAACGTTTATTCATTTCAGGTTCTTGTCATTGACTCCATTCACATTAGCCCAACACAGAGGTCGTTCGAAGCCAAACTAAACACTCATTACTTTGAAAGAAACTTTTGAGTCTCATTCCAAATCTATAAATACTTTCCAGGTGACTCTCCTACACCACTAGAGCTCATTTCGGCCTCTCATTTGAATCCCAGAAGACCATCCTAGAGTACCGTACATCAATACACAGAATTATCTACAATGTCCATAACAGTTCTTCCTGCTTTTGTCGACGCCCCAATTCGAGTATCCAACCCATTCTCCAACTTGAAAGCGGAAGTGGCCGCAGATCAGACCAACATTAGGAAATGGGATGCTTTGATCAGAGCTCATCAGGAGAAGTTGGACACGATGGACAAGGCTGACAGTTTGGAACAAAAGCAGGAACTAGACCCTCATAATCAGAAGTCCGACGACTTGACCATATCCTCAGAGTTCAAAAATTCCTTAAAACATACCTTTGAATCGTTGTTTGCCCGGTTCCCTTACTTGAGTGACCATTGGAGATTATGGCTGGTGATGGAATTCAAATTGAGCGGCATAGAATCCTCCATAGAAGTGTTGAGACAGTCTGTTGAGAATCATCCCCACTCAATCGAACTATGGACTGATTTCCTAAGTGCTTTTGTAACCCAATATGATGCAAATCCCACAGATGAAAAACTCACCCAATTACGAAACCACTACAATAGAGCTCTCGATTTGAACGGGTTTAATTTCTCTTCACATCCATTGTGGGATAAAGCTATCGAAATTGAGTCGAAACCAGTCAATGGTGAAACTCCTTCATCTCAAGAGCTCATTTCCATTTACACCAAAGTCATTCATATTCCATTGTATCAATATGCACAATACTACAAGCAATTCACAGAAATCAACAAAAACTATAAGATTTCAGACCTTATGAGTGAACAAGAAATCAGCGATTACTTGGCAAAATTCAATAAATCTTCCGTCAAGGAATTGTCACTCATCGAGAAGCACCAAATCATAGACGATTTTTCATACAACGTGTTCTTGAAAACTCAACAAGCCGTGAATATCAAGTGGGGCTTTGAATCGGCACTCTTTCACAAGGATTTCCTATTGGAAACTGACGAATCTCTTACGAACGAATTGTCAAGCTGGATATCCTATTTAGACCATGAGATCCAGCAATTCAAGACTTCCAACCAGAAAAGTGCTTTCAAAGAAATAAGCACGTTGTTCGAAAGATGTCTCATCCCTTATGCGTTTAATTCGAAAATATGGCTCAAATATTTGGCATTCATAAATCAATCTGAAGTCGAAAATAAATTCGACAAGATGAATGAAATATACCAAAAAGCCATCAAATCCTTTGTTTCCTTGAGTGAGAATTTTATCAGATATAATTACTCAAGATTTCTCATCAAACACAATAAGGTTTCAACTGCTAGTGATTTCTTATTTGCTTTGCTCCCCCTCTTTCGAAGTAAAGAATTGGGAAGTTGCATGCAATCTGAATACCTTGAATGTGTTGATAATGTGCTCAAATTTTGGGAGAATCAAATTACAACTGATGAGATTCAAAACATCTGTTTCCAATTGATCAACAAATATTTGGGAGATGATCCCAAGTCGAAGAAACAGAGCCATGAAATCAAGGTCGAAACCGATCGAATTGATTCCAAACATATTGATGCATTCTTCAACAACTTGAATGATGATGGAATTTGTGTGCTCACCAAGTATTACTTGACTAACTTGAGCTATCTTGAGGATAACAGTCTTGTCATTAGGAAGTTTTTCAATGAGTTTGGTAAGCATTTAGTTTTCAAGTCGTCCGTTTTTTTCTGGACCTTTTACATTGAATTTGAAGGTATAGTACAGGCAAATATGCAAAATTTTCAAATTGTCTATGAAGTTATGAAGTGTTATTCTCAATTACCCAAAAATGTCGTGGACTCATTGATCGAATTATCTTATGATATTGTTTGTGCAAACTTGAGTCACATTTTCTCATCAGATGTTGGCCTAGAGTCCTTGCTTCTCACAAAAGATTCAGACATCTCTAACATTTTAATGAATAATCAATCAGCCAGAAAAAGGTTATCAGAGAACAACCACATAATCAAGCAAATAGCAGATCTAAAATCAGCAAAACAAAACCCTCATCCTACAATCAAAGAGGAGGAGCTCCTCAAAATCTTGAGATCCCATGCCACTTATCCCGGAATTTTTATTGATGCAGTACCAGAAATTACCAATAGAACAGGTTCCGAAATTCATAGAACAAAACTCAACGTTTCTCATGTGCCAGTTCCTCCATTCCCCAATTTTAGAAATGTCGAGAAGGCTGGTTTACCTATTAATTACCCAAACCAATGAGGAAAAATAAAAAGTAATAACGGTTAATAATGTATTATATTTCATCACCTTGACGACCAATGACCATTAATTTGTTCTCAAAATTGGCCTTGAAGGTGCATCTGTTGTTTCCATAAACTTCAAGAATAGACAATTTAGGACATGAGACGCTAATTAATTCGAGAATCTCATCATCAACAGCTCTGACAAATCCGAAATCTGCCGTAGTCAAGAATGGAAAATGAAGCTTACTGTAAAATGCAACCAGAGCATCGTTTTCTTCGTTCTCCAATTTTTCTTTTAATGATTTTTTGTATGGATGAAGATCATCAGTGAATAATTGCAATAAAAATTCTTTCGTAATCTTATGAGTAGAATTAATATTTAATTCGACCAAAGTATGACTTGAATGCTTGAGTAATGAGTATATGGCTTGATCACCCAAATTTACGCATTTTGTAAGATCGATACTGATCAAACCCCCAGTATTTACCAAAGAATACTCGTCAATGGCTTTGGAAAACACGTCATCTGATAGCTGGTCCAAATTTCTCAAAGAAAGTTTGGTCAAGTTCGGACAAAATCTCACTAAACCTTCCGATATGAAATTATCAGTGAGACCAGAGCAACCGTCAAGGTTTAGAGAAACCAATGTCTCTCCAGTTACTGCCAAAATATTTATAATCAATTCATCAGTTATGAGGTCATCTGTATGAGGATATGAGATTTCAAGCTCTTCTAATTTTGAAGTTTCAAGAAAATGCGGAATCAAGTCGTAGACTTCTTTTGAATCAATTCCATCCAATCTTGACAACTTCAATGATGTGAGATTGCGTCCAGTATTCTCCAAGAAACTTATGAAGGATTCATTTGTGAATCGATGAGTATTTCTTATTTCGAATTTTGCTAGAGCGGAGGCACCGTCGTTGAAATAATCTTGCCAAGTTGCTCCATTAACTAAAAATGGTCCATTTAGTGAGAGCTCAGATAGGTTTTTCAAGTTAGTTTTATAATATTTGAGGTTGTCATTGTGGAACTGCCCACACATGAACAAAGTCAACGATTCAAGATTCGGACAGTACGAGGCAATTTTGTTTAAAGAGTCGGAATCAACATTAGAGCAATCCCAAAATTCCAAAGACTTCAAGCTTGGATTCAAAAAGAGTGATATGGTTGAATCATTTAAAGATCTGTTCTTTGAAAGAATTCGCGAGATCTTGTTCATGTTCATTTGGCCAATATCACCCAAAACATCCACATCATTAATATTTTGGGTGATTTTCTTGATGCAAATATCCTGGAGCTTGGGAATTCGAACTACCTGCTTATCCAACAACGCCAGGGCGATCTTTTTTCTCTTTTTCCGGGCATTTACCTGGTTTTTTCTCGCGTTCCGCTCTTTGACTTTGATGGCTTCATTGCACCCCTCACAAACATACCCCTTCTTATCTTTGATGTAGCGGGAATAAACCGTCAAATTGAACGTTTTTCCGCAATTCACGCAGAGGTCTTCCTCTCCAAACTTCTTGAACCCATTGGTTGCCAAATCTTCATCGCTGAAGTCGGGGTCCGAATCGTCCCTTCTTTTGGCTCTTCCTGCCGCTCGAATGGCCTGTTCTTCTTCGTCTTGATCCTCAATGGATTGGCGAGTACGCCTTCTTCTTGGCTGGGCCAAAACTTGTTCATTTTCATCTTCTTCGTTACCAGTGGCCGGAGCCTCTGGTTCTGTTTCTTGGGCAACAGGCTCCGAGGATTGGGTCTCTCTTCTTCTCCTGAAGCCTTCCGTGATACCCTCGTTACGCAAAAACTCAGTAAGAGCCGAGTTGGGGCCTCGGACCCCAGAGACCTTTCTGTTTCGGGACATGTTGTGGTGAATAGAGAGTAGGAGATAATTTGCCATCATTGCAACTAGGGCCAAACTGCAGAGCGGACAGCCAAACTGCAAAACACCCATCCAGTAACTGCAGCTTAGGATAAGCAAAGGTGTAGATCTGAGGCAGATCTGCGGGCAGTGTGCATGTTGGCATTTTACATGTTATGAAGGTATGACACTTTACACCGAAGACCAACAAGTACTTACAATCTCCAAGCAGTGATTCGCTCCAAGCAGCATTGCCTCCTAGCACTGACTGTCTTCTCGCAGCCATTGACCCCAAGCAAGACCCCAGACGACCACCACGAATAAGCACTGAACAGTAATCTCCAGGCCATTCAGCACAGTATCGTGGCTCCAACCAGCAATACTACTCTAACCAGCAACACCAACCCGCACTCCTCAACCTGCAAGACCACTTGCTCCACCTTCTTTCCCGCACCTACATGCCCCGGTCCGCCAACTGGTTTGCGGTGGGCGCACGCCCCTCGCCACTAACTCTTTCTTCACTAACTCCAACTTGAACACTATCCCACTAGCATTGTGAGCGGCCTGGTTTGAACCTTTCCTCCACCTTCTCCAACTCCATCGAAGCGTCTTCTTTCAGTTAGAGGATCAAAGCTCATCGTCCCGTGGACCCCCGTTCATCTCCATTTCCCTGTTGTAACCACCGTGAACCCCCACTGCCACGTTCCATCATGCAAATTATCTTCAAAGACTTCAAAAAACAAAAGATACCTATCGATATAGAAGTGTCCGACACCGTGTTGGCAGTGAAAGAGAGATTGGGCTCAGAGAAGGGGTGCGAGGCGTCCCAGCTCAAGTTCGTCTACTCCGGTAAAGTCTTACAGGATGACCATACATTCGAATCCATAAAGATCAAGGAGGGCGATTCCATCATCTTCATGATCTCCAAGGCCAAGAAGGCCACCCCTGCTCCCGCAGCCGTGCCCGCTCCAGCCTCAGGCGCTGCCGATTCCACAAGTTCAGCCTCCAATGCTGCTCCTCAAGCAGAAACTGGTGCTGCTTCCAATGCATCTTCTGAACCAGGCTCTGCGTTTGCACAAGGCTCCGAAAGAGAGGCCACCATCCTTAATATCATGGAAATGGGCTACGACAGGCAGCA
Organism: Suhomyces terraborum; assembly: GCA_030582495.1. NCBI lineage: Eukaryota > Fungi > Ascomycota > Pichiomycetes > Serinales > Debaryomycetaceae > Suhomyces > Suhomyces terraborum. The sequence goes on along the minus strand of JAKTXJ010000017.1, from coordinate 100,426 downwards.
GGTCGAGGCTGCCTTGAGAGCGGCTTTTAACAACCCCCACCGTGCAGTAGAATACTTGTTAACTGGCATTCCAGAGTCATTACAGGCACCAACAGCCCCTAGTGCTCCAGAACCTGTGGGCGAATCCACTCACGAGGCCAATGTGTCTCGTGACGACGACGAGGACCATAGCCACGGCGAGAACTTGTTCGAAGCTGCTGCTGCCGCACAGGCACAAGATCAAGGAGACCAAAATCCAGCTGGTGAGTCCGGATTGGGCGACGAAGAAGAAATGAACCTCTTAAGATCTGCATTGCAATCCGATCCTGAATTGATCCAACCTGTTTTGGAGAGAATTGCTCAATCAAACCCTCAGATCGGTGCTTTGATCCAACAAGACCCCGAAGGTTTTATCAGAACCTTTTTGGGAGCTGGTGGCGATGATTTGGGGTTCGAAATAGAAGGAGACGACGCCGAAGGTGGCGCCGACGGCCAAATCCGGATTCCTCTTACTGAACAAGAGCAAAATGCCATAGACAGACTCTGTGATTTGGGCTTCGATAGAGACATTGTGATCCAAGTCTACTTGGCATGCGACAAGAACGAAGAAGTTGCTGCTGATATCTTGTTCAGAGATATGTAAATGTATGTACATTAGCTTAATATCTACGCCCTTTCATCCTGTGATGAGAATAGTCCAGTAAGATAGGTGCTGAGGATGTGACACATGTTACCGTTCGAAGTTGAATAGTGAGTTCGTTGAAGGCGTTGATAATGGTGATAAATTCGTGATACAATTGATATTCGATGGTTCCATTGGTATTTTCCCATACTTTTCCTTCACAGTCATTATTCGCTTTAATGAATACACATTCAGCCCTAAAGATTTCCGAGTAGAAAATCTTCAAAAGCCGTGGAAACAAACTCCAAAAACTTTTGATTACTTGATTTTTGTATCTCGATTCAAGTCGGCTACTTCCTTATTACTTATGTCATTATACCCCCAATTCTTCATTTTTCAGAGGCCAAGTTCGTCAAGAGAGTCAATCACTTTATGCGTTTCAGTGACTTCTTTGGTCAATGGAGCATTTCCTTTTCTTCTCACAATGTAGCTCTGCATTCCTGCCTCAATGGCAGCCGTGACCTCTGCTACGTTATCACTTAAGAATAACACTTGTTGAGGTTCAGCGTCTCTATCAATAGCCTTCAAAATGGTTTCATATGATGATTTCTGGGTCTTGTGACCGGCAGTGGTGATATCAAAGTACCCAGTCAAGTACTTGTTTAAATCCACAGAGGCGCCATTTTCGTCCACGTATCCAAAAAGAAGGACCTGAGCTTTGATACTACCGGAAGAGTAGATGTAAATTCTGTTAATTTCACTGGGATATTGTTTGATAAATTTGATAGAGTCTTCATATACTGGGGCTTTCAATTCACCCGTCTCGTACCCTGTCTTCCAAATGTAACCCTGGAGTGATTTCAACGCAGGGTCCTTGATATCCGCATCCACGAGACCCTGAAGGTATTTCAAAGCACTGGCCAGATTAGTTTGGGCTTCTTGGGGGAGCCTAAGAAGGATTTTTTGGACAGGGTCCTCGGAAGAGGAGTCCAATGGGAATGGTATGGAACTCAAGTATTTGGGGAGTTGATTCAAGAAGTATGGGAATAACACGTCCTTGACAAACGTGATAGGACACACGGTTCCTTCGATATCCAATATGAGGGTGTTTATGACCATTTTTAAGAAGGTGAAATGGTAATTTTGGCGTCTGTATAGTTCAAATAGTCAAGTTAGACGAGCTAATTGGAACTTATTACAAGTCAATTGGAGCTCCTTAGTAGTCAACTGAATGTGGACCAGAACCAACAATTCGAGGTCAATTGACTATAGAATCAATCCAGACTGAAAAATATTCAAAGTTTTCTGCAAAATCAACTGGAATCACCCGAAGATCAACCAGAATCGCTCCAAGTAAAGCACAATCACGAAGAGTGTTTCCTTAGTTGCAAAGCCTGGATGCTATTGACAAGTTCACGTGACACACGTTTTTAAGGGTCTACTACGGTAGCACCTTATAAGAACCCCATTGATTTCCCTGAAAATGGCACTTTTTCGAGCCAAATTCTTGCAGTACGACTTGGTAACGGTGATATGGTCCAATGCAATTGTTTATACACCCATTGGAGCTCTCAGTAAATTAATAAGTGTATATCTTCAGAATGTCTCACTCACTCACGCTATCACTTATTAATATAACACAAGAACCCATCAAACGGGGCCAATTCGCCCAATTGAGCCCTCCGAAAGCTCCTATTGCATCAAAATGACACTATTAATCCTACTACATACTCAAACCCAAAGTTTTATCACCAAGTATGGCCCCTATAGGTTCCACAGGGAGTATTGACAACTGATAGGGTATGGTAAAAATAGCAAAAAGGTCACGCCCGGATTCGAACCGGGGTTGTTCGGATCAGAACCGAAAGTGATAACCACTACACTACGCAACCGCACTGTACGGGAAACACTCTAAGATATGGCTACATGCACCACCACAGAATTAGCTGTCATCAGGGCACGTGCCGCACGGCACGTGTGCGGAAGCTGTCATAGCACTCCTTGAATGCAAAATAGTCCCAACAAAAGATACCACCCAAACTCGGAGTTTCATGACCTCAACCAACCATATCGAATAGTCCGTATCTTCTCCAGTTAAAAAAAAGATACAGAATGTCGCTGATACACGGCGCCGACCGAGCTCCTCTCTTCGAAGAGGACTTGGACTTTATTGAAGATGACCATATAGATTCGTTTGCTAAGGCGCTAATATGGGAAGAACAGGAAGATGTGCTAGACAGCTCGGAGATCCCCAGTCGTGGAGACATTTCCGGAAGAGCAACGAAGCAAGCGAACTCGTCAGAAGACTTAAAGCTGGCCAAGATCGATGCCAAAGCGTTCCGAAGCACCGATATAGGGCCAGGCATGACCTCACTAAAAAGACCCCGTTTGATCAGTTCCAAGAGCGATTGGTACCCATTGACCAATTCCAGTCGCAGGTTTCGAAAGAGGGTCCACATGGAGCACAAGTCCAGTTCTCGAAAGGTGGCCAACGAGTTCCGGTCCAGTTCGTCGTACTCTTTATTGCGCTGGCCCGTGCTCATCTGTATCATATCGTGGGTCAGCTTTTTGTGTTTCCTATACATCTGTGTTCGGTTCTATGTGGCCCTTCTGGAGTATTTCTTCACTTGGACAGGAAAACGGAAGGTGTATCGAGATCAATTGCGTAAAGCAAAGACCTACGAAGAATGGATCAAGAGCGCCTTGGAGTTGGACGAGTTTTTGAACTTGGACAAATGGTCGACAAATCCTAAATTCTCTTACTACGATTACAAGACCGTTTCCTTGACCATCTCTCGTTTAAGGAAAGTACGGTCAATTGATGATGATAATGATTTGATGGTGTTTTTACAAGGGTGTCTCAAAAAGAACTTTGCTGGCATTGAAAATAGACAACTTTATTCCCATAGATATTACGGAACCAAGAACTTGGTGGAAGAATACGTGGAGGAGGTGGAAAAATGTATTGACAAGATCACAAACTCTCCAAAAGTGTCGTTTGAGGCTAAAAGAAAATTCTTTAGAAGTGTTCTGAAAACATATGGAAAGACCGCTTTGTGCTTGAGTGGTGGTGCGTGCTTTGCATATACCCATTTTGGGTTGGTCAAAGCACTTTTGGACAACAATTTGCTTCCTTCAATCGTGTCTGGAACATCGGGTGGAGGTTTGGTAGCAGCTTTAACTTGTACACGAACCGATGAAGAATTGAAGAAATTGTTGGTCCCAGAACTAGCAAGAAAAATCACAGCTTGTGAAGATCCTTGGTGGGTTTGGTTTCCAAGATTTATAAAAACTGGAGCTAGGTTCGATGCAGTTACTTGGGCCAGAAAATCAAATTTCTTCACCAGAGGTTCTACCACATTTGAAGAGGCCCTAAAGAGAACAGGAAGAAAGCTCAATATCTCTACTGTACCGGGAGATCCACATTCACCAGTGATTCTATGTAATAACATCACCTCTCCAAATTGTATCATCTGGTCCTCATTATTGGCTTCATCAGCAGTACCAGGAATTTTGAATCCGGTTGTTCTTATGATGAAAAATCCCAACAACAACGAAGTGATTCCATTTTCTTTGGGTAGTAAGTGGAGAGATGGCTCTTTGAGAACAGACATTCCGGTGGAAGCACTTAACACTTACTACAATGTGAATTTCTCCATCGTATCACAAGTGAATCCTCACATATCATTGTTTTTCTTTGCACCTAAAGGAACCGTGGGTAGACCGGTGGCTATAGCTCAGCGCAAAACCAACAAGGAGAAATTTGCGTCATTAAGAGGAGGGTTTGTTGCCACCGCATTAGAGCAATTATTCAAATTAGAAATCACCAAATGGTTGAAAATTGTCAAAAGTTTGGACCTCTTACCTCATTTCATGGAACAAGATTGGCTGAATATCTGGCTCCAAAAGTTTTCAGGAACCATCACGATTTGGCCACGAATTCGCCTCAAGGACTTTTGGTACATACTAAGTGATCCTACAGAGGAAAGGTTAGAGGAAATGATCTTAAAAGGTGAGAGATCAATGTTCCCTAGATTATTATTCATTAAGCATAGATTAAGCATCGAAAGGGCTATAGAACGGGGTAGAAAGCAAACCAAATTATCAAACAGGGTCGGTAATATATTCTCAGACGGTGGGTCCGAAGCCACCAATGATATTCAAATTAGTAATGTGGAGTATGTGGATGATGACGAATTTGATTCTGATCTGAGTGAATACGAGTCTAGTGTTTTCAAGGGACCATTAGAGGATCAATTGAACAAGCACGCCTTTCCTGTTGGTAGCGCAGAAGACGACGACGATGAACCAGATGAGGATTATGTACCTTCTCCATCTGACGATGAAGATGATGATGAACACTTAAGCTCCTCTGATGAGGACAGTGAAGAATCTCACAAGTTCAATCAAAGTATTCACATTCCTCCGATACTTTCAGATAAAGATCGAAGAAACACTATAAATTAGAACCAAAAACCAAGTGAAACGACTCGTCGATCAAAGAACTCATTTAATGAGATATCAGCTTTCAAGACAGATAGGCAACGTCGTGCGACGTCCATTTGACATTAAGGGTGTCATCTAAGGTGTCATTAACGATATCGTCTGTGTTTTGAGTCACATTGGAATTATGTTCATTCAGCATTATGATTTTGTTGCATCAAATAAACACATTTTTAAGTAAGGATATGTAGAATTGGGAATTCAAGATGCCGAGGAGATCTTAGTCATGTGAGAGTTGAACTTGTTGAAATCGCTGATTTGGCCCTCCAATTCAAGAAACTCCTGGATGTACAATACCAACAATGTTTGCAGGTCCGATGCAAGTACTTCCTTTTCATTAGGTTTAAAAGGAGAGAGGACCCACGAAGCCATTTGGTCCTTAGACGCATTGGCGGGTTTAGGGCCGATTCCAACTCCCAATTTGAGCACGTTTTCATATCTGCTAGAATTGACAAAGCGCTGGATATTCTTGATGCCGTTATGTGACTCATTCTTCTTGAATTGTGAGAGTTTGATCTTTCCTAACTTATTTTCGAAGTCATCGTATAAAATGAGTATGAGAGACAGAGAGCTGATTCTTTCTGCTATGGTGAAATCTTTAAGGGCCTGCCCCGACTCATTCATGTATGCATTGGACTTAACGAACATGATACTTCCTTCTCCCACCAGGGACATGCTGTATTTGCCTTTAGGAGCTTTGGTGAGAGAGGGAACTTCATAGTGGTCCATGAGCTTCTGAAGCATGAAATGGCCTGCGGAATGACGATTCACCGGCCCAGGGTTCCCTATGGAGAAGACAACCACTGTATCCATTATTTGTGTAAGAGAAGAAGGTGTGAAGAAACAATGGAAGCACCAATTAGAAGGAAAGCCCTCGGGATGGCTGTCTATAAAGTAGTTGTATAAGCAGTGGAGAAAGCAGTTAAATAAGCAGTTGCTTTCTTTGTTAATGAAATCGGAGCCGACAACCGAGATAAGTAGAGACCAAAGTCAAGAAATAAGGTGGGGTGCCTGAAGGAAACTCAAGGGAATGGGGAGAGACTTAAATGAAGGTTGTGGAAGAAGATGACTCAGAATCTATTACCCAGTACTTGGATTTTCATAGTGCGTCACGTGCCACGGTTCCAACTGCAAATACTGTATGCATCGGAGTTTGAATGTTCAATAGATTCTCATGATCTCATTAGATTGAAATTTCACTTTAGAATAAGTTCTTGTTGTTTCAGTTTTTTGGTGAAAGCTGGAGATGTTTCTGAACTCGGGTTTGGGCTTCTAAGTGCCATTTCATAAGCTCATCGGTGTTCTAATAGTAGATAGAGTCCCCTGATATCGACAAGAGAAGTTGTCAAAAGTGCAGCTTACAATAACCTGTAACGCAACATGCGGTGTAGTCCATAAGACAGTTTGATAATGACTACACCACCTATAAGCTTGGGCATACACATCATAGAAGAAACGAGTATCATTGCCATGAGTCTGGGTTCTATAGAGAAAAACTACGATTCAGTCTGGTACTCATCTATCCTCACTTCACATCATAATCACTACATAAAGGTATCTGGTGAGAGCCTGTAATTTTCTTACAGGCTTTGGATAGGTGAAATTCAAAGGAACTACCAAGAACGCAAGAACCTCGATAAACTAATGTGTCCAACATGAGTATCGGCTGTTACCAGCTAGTAGACTATTTTTCAGGTACTACAGAGACTCGATATTAGCTCTCTGGTACACGCACGACCTACAAATAGTATTGCTATTATTGCCAATCCTCAGTTGCAGTTTAGCATAACCTGTGCTCTAACACGTCCTAACCTGTAATTCCAACATCACTACTGATTTTCACGCTTACTCTCACGATTCCACGCTTGATCGATTCGACCACTTCACCTGAAACAGACCAAAATCGCCCGTTCTAATGCCGCTAGAGACCGAAAAGGCACTGGAGCCCGAAATTGGCACCACCAAAGGAGTTCCACGGCCCGAATCGGCGTCTGCGCCCAAATACAACGAAAATGACGCAGCTGGTGAAGAATCAACTTCCAATGTTTCCGAGCTCAATAACACCAGTTTGGACCAGATCCAGCAAGAATTGCAAGTTTTCATAGAAGGCACCGAGGCAGAGGAGGAACCAGAGACAGAAAAAGGGAACGGGGAAAAGATCGAACTTGAGGAGGCAGTGAACAAGGTGAATGGAGAGGAAGAGGAGACACATAGCAACAAGAATAACACCGACAATAACGTATATCAAGAGAGTCACGATTTGGACGAAATCAATGAGTCTGATGACTTTGACGACTTTGACCAAGCTCAGCATAACGACGAAGATGATTCTAGCAGCGATTTCGGTTCATTTGATGATGCTTCTTTTGAGGAAGATACAGAGACTCCTGCAGTAACGCCAGCTACTGATACGGATGGGTTCAGTGAACTGGTTTTCACGGACCCCGAGGTGTTTAATGAGAAGTTGGAAGAAGTTCTAAACGTGATTTTCCCAGTCATCAACACTACTGATAAAGATACATCCTCTCCACAGTCGACCCCTTTATTGTCACAGCGGTCCAAAGAGATATTCTCCCAATTATCGGAGATACCACACTTGAAACCTACTAGTTGGATCAAGATGAACATACGCCACAACCTATTGATACGGTTGGGTGTTCCTATCAATTTGGACGAGTTATCAAAAGAGAAAGAACCCAAGCTCGACATACACCAAACTCAATCTCACCACAGATCAAAATCTGCCACTGCGGCAAATATTGATTGGGAAGGTTTCGACATTCCTGAATTTGAGAATTTGCATATAGGTAATGAAGAGAAATCCATCCTTTTACAAGCCACTCATGATACCTTATCCAGAATAGAAACAGACAATTTGAGCAATTGCGCTAGACAATACTTGGAGAATTCCACCAATGAAGAAGCTCTAACAGCAAAATTGCAACAATTCCAATCCAATTATGAAGAGCTCATCAAGCTCAGTAGTATCTGGAACAATCAAGTCGATGAACTTCACAAAAATTTCGAGATATACGAATCTGTGGTACAGAATCTCATTGGTTACAGTCAGAAACTACGGAGGGAGGAGATCTTAGAGAATTTGAAGAAAGTAAAACACAAAGGGAAAAGGTCCAAGAGACTATGGTAAGCTGATCGAATTGTTTTATTCAATAGAACTAGAAATACACTCATTAATTGCATATAGGGAAATAAATAGGTTAATGTGGGAAATAAAACAACGAATTGACATCTTCTCCCAAATAATTGTTGTCAATTCCCGACTGCAAATTCATATTGATGAACGAACTATCAACAAAGTTAGTCGACAATGAACCTCCTGGGGTAGTTGGAGGATTTGCGTCGTCTGCTCCAACGAACAGATCTTGTGTACCGTTGTAGTCTACCCCATCATTTTGTCCACCACCAATCTGTTCACCTAATACTGGAGATTGTGCTCTAGTCGATGGAAGACTGTTTCTATTTTCAGGAAATAATTGGGTAGGCTCGAAGTTTTCAAAAAAGTTGGAATTAGATGGAATAGTTTCGGTAACCAACGAAATATCCGGGAACGAATGAGAGGAAGATGTGGGAGAAGTGTCATTGGTAACCTTACCCCCCTCTACCTTTTCGTTATGATTGTTTTGCTTTTTAGGTTGTTTGAACTTTTGAACCAACTCTTCAAAATTTGTGTTTGTATCAAAGTTACGTGCTTGGTGGGAGCTTGGTGTTAATGGTTTTGCATAATCATAAACAGCACCACCGGGAGAAACACCAGAAGTTACAGAAGCAGGCGAGTCTCTTGCCATCATATGACCGGAGTTTCTATTAAAGTTGACATTATTTGTGAACTCCGGCTTAACTTCGTTTTCTTCAGTGTAGTACTCATGGATTGAGCTTTCTCTCTTCATCGCCTTAATATTGGCATTTAGCTCTTGATATTCGGCTATCCTACTTCCGTTTTCGATAACCTTGGCTCTCTTAAATTTATCATTTGCATATTTGTCGAAAAGTTTGTTTAATACTTTCGCAACTGGCCAATACTTGGCAAGTTCTTTCAAAACATTTCTAGTGACAAACAAAGAGTCCGATGCAGTCACGGCAACGACTTGATTCGAGGAATCCACATGATAAATCAACATCATCAAGGCACTGAATAAAATGTACACCAACATCACGGGACAATATTTCAATTGGTCACGTTCATATAGTATTTTGGAAACCATGGAGATCATTCTTGCAGCTTGGAAAGAAATACCCCAGGAAGGATACCTATAATTGTTTGGATTGGTAGAGCTCGATTTTGCCATCCTGATCAAATTTGATCTATGAATTAAGTATAATCTATTGTAGTACTGCGCATTTAAAAGACAACAGTAAAAATTCTGGGTTGATGGATTGTTGACTGAGAAAACCAATTGCGTAGGTAAATTGGTGAACCAAATTCCCATAAGCATGTCACAATGTTGGATGATTGAAAATTTATTTTTTCTCTTCAATTGTTCCGATTTAACAGAATATTGATGTTTGATAATGATACCCGTGATTTCTGCAAGCTTGACGAGGTGCATGAAGTAAAGGGCTTGAGTTTCATTAACAGGATATGGAGACACAATATTAAGTTCAGGGTCACTTTCATCAAAATCCTCCATTGTTAACATTGGAACATCACAGTCATTTAAGTCGATAGCTGCCGGTCTACCAAAGGCGATAGCCACATTTCTATCTTTTTCAAATAAGCACCACCAAATTCTTCTCCATATCTTCTTTTCTGAGGAGCTCAATGTTTTAGAATTACTGATATCACGTTGTAATCCATAACCCTGAGCCAAAGCGATGGCAACCTTAGTCCAGTAATAAGAATTTTTGGTGACATCCTCAGGACCTTCCCAGAAGGAACCTATAAGGATAAGAGTTTGTAGCATACTGACCGGGTCGCTTTCGTAATTGGCTTCATACAAAGCCTTTGCTCTTCTGAAAAACGTAAGCGAGGCCAAATTTGTGGAGTTATTGTGGTCAAGAAGCGCGGGGTTTCTGGAGACTCTACTTCCACAGAGTAATATCGATTGTAGAAGCATCAATGAAGGATTATCAGAGGGATCATTGAATTTGCGCATGAACTCTGTACGATTTATCACAGGCATCAAAGGATGCACATGTTCGAAGTACGATTCGATGATATCGGCCATCAATTCCTTTGATGGGAGCAAAAAGGCGCCTCTTAACTTCAAAATCTCCAACTCCACCGAGTCCAACGCATCATCGTCGATATCGAACATATCAGCACTGAGCTGGACGTGGTTTTCATCGACTTTTTGGGCGATGGAGCCGATGGACGATGACCCCAAGAACGTGAGCGAAGCAGTGGGGGTCTTTGAATTGAGCATTTCCTTCTTATGGATGGAAGGCCGGGACTTGTAGCTGGACGTCAACGAAGGAGGCAAACTGATTTGCGAGATATTGAGAATGGTTTCGTTGTTGGAATCGTCGTTCTGGGAGATGTCCATGGCCTCCATGCTCACGTCTTCGCCGTGGACCGAGTCCTTCTTGTGGATGGCGTGGGGCTGCTTGCGCTTGGCCTTGGGGTCCTGAGAAGAGTTTCCACGCTTCTTGGCCTCTGGCAACACACATTCACAGCCAAAGGTGATACAGTTTGTGCAAGGGATGTGGATCTCGGCGTCACAGCGGACCTTTCTGGAACGACACACCGTGCACGCTCTGCTTCCTCTGGGGCGCTTGTACTTGATGGTGAACGACTTGGACTTGTCCTGGGGACGCAGCGACTTCTTGATGCCTTGGGCCACCGCCTCGGCGTCAGAGATGGCGTCGGAGCGAGTTTCTTTGGGCGACAACGAGTTGGCCATGGCGCCAGAGTTGGACGAATGGGGCGACTCAGGGGACGCTGGCGTCCCCTTGTCGGAGTTCTCGTTCTTCACAGACACCATTGATGGGGAAAGTAGGAGCTGGGAGGCTGGCAGGATAGAAGGGGGAACGAATTGAAGCAGTCAGAAGAGAAGAAACGACACGACTTGGAGGGAGAAGCTTGGGATGGCGGAAACGTCTGGTGGTACCGAGATGGGGGTGATTTAGGAAAAGGAACAGGAACAGGAATAAAATGGAAATAGAAGTGGCAGTAAAAAATGAGAAACACTAGTCAAGAATTGCTGCACTGAAGTGTAGCGGAAGGATTCTCTGGGGGGAGAGGGGTGACACTAAAGAGGCGCGAGGGTAGAAAATTTGTGCGCCTAATTAGGTAAGTATTGCGGGTGAGAGCAAAGAGGGAATCAGCACCGGGGGAGGAGGAGGAGGTGGTGGTGGTGGTGGAAATGGGGGAGGAGATAATGGTGGAGAAATGCGGTACGCGGGCAGTAGATTGTGGTGGTGGCGGTGGTAGCGGAGGGCCGGTGGTAGTGGAGTGGCGGTGGTAGCGGAGTGGAGTGGTAGCGAAGGGTCTAGCGAGTTGTGGTTTGGAGAAATGGGAGAGGGTTGCGAAAACGAGAGCACTGAGAGTATTGACACTTGGGGCATGAAACGGTGGACGCTATCCGAGTCGCTACAGAGTGATACATTCAGAATACTCTGCAAACTCCACGAACACTACGAACACTGAGATCACTAAGGTCAACTCGGCACCCACACAGCACCGTATAACGGCTTGGTGTGGAGGTGCTACCTCAGAAGGTGGAACAAAGCAGCAATGCTCTCCAGTATGTGGTCTGCGGTGGCCGTAGTGCGTGGTCTGCAGTGGTGGTGCGGTGGGGCCACAAATGCCAATTCCTGGCCATAGCAAAATGAAACAGTGGGACGGGCGTCGGTGGCGGTGTAACCACCGCCAGAACCACAACCTCCACAGGTGGCAGATGGACATTCTGTTTAGTCCAGCGTAGATCATTTATTATTATTTAGGGAGTTGCCAGGCCACGCTGGGTCTGTGCTCATGCGAAGACTAAACCGGCCGCACTGCGATCGGTGGTGCTACCACGACAAAAGATGGCACCAATGTAATTGCACGATCGGAGGGTTTTTGGGCCCGGGCCAGAGCTTCTGCCGATTACTAAAGCATGCCACCACGTCCTCCACCGCTGCTGGTGTCAGAGGCACCGGCTTGGTCCACGATGACTAATCCAGCGGCCCTGTTCCAATCCTGGCCCGACTCCGTGGCCAGTGCACTGCGACTCCGTCGCGCGTCCGCTCCGTAGCCCCACCACTTTCCCCACCGCGCACTAAATAATACTGTCAATAGTGCCGCTGCATCTGGCGTGCCACGAAGATCGCCCCCACTATTCGCCGCACCTATTGATGGTGCCAGCGACAGTGGGGCCGGAGTTCTCCCTAATCTTCACAATAGGCCCACTAATCCACAAAGGGCCCACCGGCCCACAATAGGCCCCACTGGCTCAACAATACCTCAACAACATTCCCACAATAAGTGTCGCACTGGGCCTTATTTCTTGAGGTTCGGCGGACGTCCTCCCCGGATGGCAGTATCGGTGAGTGTCACCGATACCTCTTCCATGGTTCGGTGGCACGCCCGAAGTCCCTGGCACCGGGGCCAATGGAACCGCCCCCAATGGCAGTGGTTACAAACGGCTCGGCTTTCGGCACAACTTGCATCGGTTTATGACAGCATCTGTTGATTCGATAAACCCTGCGCATAATCATCACTACGGCGAGCGAAAAATTTTCTACCACTTCGGTTAGGGGACCATGACGAGCACCGCCATGTAATTGTGAAATGCGCGGGCTGCGAGGGGGCTTACAAGCGGAGCCAATGACTCAACGTGCCAGTGTGCTAAGGTGCCAAAGTGCTAAAGTCCACCGGCAAAACTGACACATTTTGGGCACGAAAACGGAAGGTGCTGGAGACCACAAGAATAGGAGAACGGGAATGAGAAGCGGAGACAGAATCAGAAACCGCCTCCCACAATCGACACAATCGAGAGCAATTGAGGATATCTGCGCTGAGAAATAAGACAAGATCGTCGGAGTTGTGCCGGGATCGTCACAAATGTGACAGGATCGTCACACAGGAGGTTCCTGTTTTTTTTAGCACCACCCCAGAGCTACGGTGTTTTCGGGCTTGTGCGTCAGCGAGACGCAAATCAAAACCCCCCGGGGACTGTGAGTCCCACCATTTGTCACCATTTGTCGGGTCCACCATTTGTCGGGCCTCGCTACTTGTCAGTCTCACTGATTCTCCCTCTAGGTTCCGGGTCTGCAGTAACGGCAGCTTTAGCCAGGTCGACCAATTAGGTTTTCGAGGCTTAAGGGCTTTGCAATGAGCCCTCACAAACGGTCTCGTTACGGTATAGGGTCACTCGGCGAATCAAGCGTGGGGGACCCGGAACGGGGACCTGGTATGGGACACTTCGGTAATTAGAGCGTCCGTGCGTCGGTAGTAACAGAGTCCATGCGTCGGTAGTAACAGAGTCTATGCGTCGATACTTATAATATTCCTTGTATTATTCCTAGACATCCCCAGAGCTCGTGATGAGACCCCTCAGCACTGCAAATCCAAGCACCGGGTGATCTCCTCTGTGGAGGTGTTATTGCAAAATGTGGAACGGGCCCTCTTGGCCCTGGAACTCGCATTATGGGTGCTAATGGGGAGTTTCAGTGTAGGACTGGGCTCGGCTTTTACGGTGGACTTATTACTAATTGCGCTTGTTCTGGAACAGGACCACCAGCGAGCATCACGTCGAATTCACTGAGTCCATTGGTGTGAGCAGAACTGAAAGTTTTAGACACAATTGTATGTAGATCATTTTTCACGTCGTATTTACACTGCATATTCTGTAACTGTACTTTGAATTCGACACCTGGATTTTTACGAGTTATTTACTTGTGTTGCTGAAATTCTAAGATTTTCGAATTAGTGTAACTTTGATGTACATAAATTTAAAATTCCCAGTTGTGTTGAACATTTATGAAGAATAACTAGGGTGGTTATCTAGAAAATTAATTAGGCCGTAGAGAATGAATAGAGACCTTGCAACACTCAGCAATCAAGAATTACCTGTGCCCAAACAGAAATTCTATCTAGCCATTTTTCGCCAACATTATCAACTAGGTTCCACTACATTGTACACTATAAATTTTGTCTGATTCTCTATCTATAAAATAATCGTGATAGGATCTTAATTGAAAAATAGTACACACTGAAGTTATATTGGGATTATTGGAGTGTGAAGAGAGTGATAAACGCACCCTTTCAAAATGAGTTTTAGTTAGTTCAATTTCTAACACTTTGAACACACGTGAAAACATTTGATCACTCATAGTTCTCCTTGAAAGACTCTTCAAATCCCAAGAATGTCCGCTGATTTTTGATATCAATGCCGTGAAGTCTTGGTCACTGGTTCAATAATAAAGGGAACATCGTAACATCAAAAAATAAAAACACCAACTTTTATCAACGTTGTTTGCAAATACTTGCCACACATAAATTATAATACATAACTGATTTGAGCGAACTAGAGACGGAAAAATCTGAATGAAAATGTCGTTATTAACGACGTTCAGATTGCGTCTCAAATGATATCATACCAGTCGATACCACTTTGGGCTGTTAAGAAATAATCATTATCGAATAGACCATCAAATTCTGATGGCATCATTGGATGTGGGGTGGAGCTGAAAGCATTATTCATTTCGGGAGCAATAATCTTAGTATCTCCATTTCTATTACTTCCGTTCCCTACTTCATCAATAACCATAGCGTCACCCCCATCTCGTTTATCTGAAAATATTGAGTCCTCATCTCCAGTTCTAGATTGCTTATCACCGCTAGAACTTGTGGGACGTGAAAAAGTAGGCAGATTTGCATCCTCTTCCCTTTTTAGTTTTGAAGGTGAACGTTCAGGACTCTCAGAAGATGAGTTGATTTCTATGTCTGAACGATCCTTTCTATCTCCCCATGATGGGAAGAGAGTTGCAGCAGTGAAATTCTTGTAGAATTCCAGTTCCGCACTCAAAGGAGGCACCGCCATCGTACGGATCCTATAAATCGGCAAATAGACATCACTATAATCCAATTCGTCCAATTCAAATTCATTATGCAGTGAATTAGTGTTTTGCTGA
This sequence comes from Suhomyces terraborum, assembly GCA_030582495.1. Taxonomy (NCBI): domain Eukaryota; kingdom Fungi; phylum Ascomycota; class Pichiomycetes; order Serinales; family Debaryomycetaceae; genus Suhomyces; species Suhomyces terraborum. Next base: position 85,245 of record JAKTXJ010000017.1, on the reverse strand, counting down.
TTAAGCAAGAAATCAATATCAGGAGCTTTACTCTTCAGGGTATTGATATCACTTTGATATTGAACACAAATCTTGAAAATCAATTGCTTTGCTCTTATCGGGAATTGACTTTCACCGTCTTTGTTATATTCTTCAAAAAAACTGGTCAAAAGATAAGTCATACTTGGCCATAAGTAATTGCAATGTTCCAAAAACTTGATGCAATAATCCATTTGTTTGGTGGCCATTTTTGCGACAATCTTATTAACTGATTGAGTATGATATGAAAGGAACACCATGAACATGGACGTAGTGTACAACATTTGGAAAGGTGCAGACAATTTCTCTTGCTCTGTTGTTTGGAATAAGGAGTATTGAGCAATGGTAGCAAAAATACAGGCCGACTGGAAGCAAATACCCCAGAAAATATTAGTGGATGATGTGCTGTGTACAGAAACCAACATCACACGATTAATATGATATAACCCCACATAATAAATTGACCCAATTGAGTATGAATATACATTAATTGAGTCTGGATTTTGCACGGAAAATCGAAGAGTTTCTGGTAATTGTTTCAAGAAATTGGCCATCAAAAAATTACATTGCTTCACCACGTTATATTTCCTTTGAGAAGAGGTGTTCTCTTGCAAAACATAATGTTCGTTAAGAACCACGCCCATAATTTCCCAAATCTGAGTTAAACAAATGAAATAATCTCTAAGGACAATGTCCTTCCGATTTTCACTCGACCACCCACTTTCATACAACTCGTAATCATCCACCGTTATAACTTTGGTTTCACAGGTTTTTAAGTCAATGGATAAGGGCCTTCCAAAACTTAATGAATGTGACCTATCCCTCATGAACAAGAACCACCATATTTTTTTCCAATAGAAACATTGTTGGCTAATCTTGAAAGGAGTGACCGAGGTGGACGACCTATATCTTTTGTGTAAGGAGTTAACAACGATGGAATTTTCCATATCCTTGTGGAAACCATAACTCTCCGCAACCGCAATCGCATGCTTTATCACAAAGAATGGCCCCTTTGAAACATCCTCGGGTGCATCCCAGTACCAAGATAATAATGCAAGTGTCTGCACTAAAACTGTGGGATAATTGAAAACAAGGTGACCGTCATCTTCAAGTGGCAGGTCACCAACGTATTCGAATTTTAAAGTTGTGTCACAAAATGCTTTAGCCCGAAGATAGAGTGCTTCAGAGACAGTTGATAAATTACCACTGTCATCGAGAATTGCAGGATGTTTGCAAGTTCTGGCACCAACCAATAAGACAGCCTGTAAAAGCATTATCGGAGGATGTTTCTTGGGATTGGGATCATTGAAATGGCGCAAGAACACCTCCTTATTAAGAATTGGAATATGTGCATAAACATTGTCGAAAAAGGAATCGATTAATATTGAACAAATGAATTTGGAAGGAAGCTCAAAAGCTCTTTTCAATTTAAGCACAGCTAACTCACATAAAACCTCTTGTGAGGGTATGTCATGTGGCTTTCTCAAAGGTTGACCATGTTGTGTGTTATCGACTTCAGGTATATTCCATTTGTTCTCCATTTTATCCTCTTGTAAGAAGGTGTAGCACGAACTTTCACCGAAATATGAATACTCACTATACTTTCTGTTGAGTGATATTTTGATTCCATTTTGGGTGGTTTGCTGGAACGTATTCCGTTCGATATCGAATATTGGGGTAAGATCTCTGGCTGAAATATTACGAATTGGATCTCCGGGAATATAGGACTGGTCGTTATCATTTACTGGTGGAGGAAGTCCGGACAGGGAAAACATTGGAGGAATGTAACTGAGAGGTTGGCCGCGGGCAAGATTATTGTAACTGAACGAAATGGTAAAACGAGAATCCTTCTCTTTGTAATTTGGAAACTCGATCTGAGAACCTGATTCTTGGTACAACGGATGCGGTATGGGTTGAGGTGATGCAGTATTGGTGGAGTTTAGAGCCTGTGACCTCAAGGGGAACGATGGTTTCGATAACAGAGCTGATTGGCCTACCATTGGGGGTCCATTAACCATAGAAGACATGTGTTGGGGAACAGAGGTCGTTGCACTTGTAGCTGACAGATGTCCTGGTTGCGGTAATGGTTGTGGCACCGATTGGCCCATTGGCTGGACCACTGATTGGGGAGCTTGTTGTGGAACTGGGAGAGGCACCCCAGAGGGTGCAGACTGTGCCATGGCCTGATTCATGGACGTGCCAGACGGATGGAATGTGGAAGGCAACGGCTGGGTGCCCAACGGACCACCCAAGGCGTGGTGTTGCTGGTTTCCGCCGTAGTAGGGCATGTATTGGTGGTTCTGAGGTTGGCCATATTGAAAATGTTGTTGTTGTTGTTGATGTTGATGTTGCTGTTGTTGTTGATGCTGTTGATGTTGATGTTGATGTTGATGCTGTTGCCGCTGAGGGTCTAGGTAGGCGCCGTATCCCCCCATGTGCCCCTGGGGCATTTGGACGGTTGGGGGGATGATGGTGGTGATGGAGACAGGAGCCCCTTTACGGGTTCGCTTGGGCTCTGGAAACTTGCATTCGGACTTGAACGTCACACAGTTCGTACAGGGGAACTTCTTGTCGGAGTCACAGCGGATTTTCCGAGCTCGACAGACCAGACACGCTCTTGAGCTTCGTTGACGTCTTTGAACAGACCCTTGGGGCGGGACGGTGGACATGACTTCAACAGCAGCCTTAGCGTAGGACGAGGAGGGCGCCGCGTTGAGAATAGGAGCTCAGGTACACGAGCCAGGCTTTAGACAGGCAGATATGCGGACGGGCTAGAATACTAGACGGAGGAGGAGGCCATACACGGAGAAGCCTAAGCCCAGAAGGTTTGGAGTGATTCGTGGAGTGGTAAATGGAGTGTAGATGTAATACGTAATCTGTAAATAGTGGAGGGCTGAAAAGTGCGATCGGAAGTGGACAGACACCCAACAGACTCCGGGAGTAGATTTGCAGTTAGGCAAGTGCAGAGAGGGAGGGAGAGCGGAAGGAGAGCGAAAGGGAACGGAGAGGTGTTGTGGGCTTAGAGGGAGAGAGACACCTCAATAGGGGGTGGAGCGAAGGAGCGAAGGAGCGAAGGAGCAGTCACAGCATCTGCGGTAGTAGTAGTTATAGTAGTAGTGGTAGTAGCAGTAGTAATAATAATAGTAGTGGTATGGTAGTAATAATAATATAATAATAGTAGTAGAGAAGTGGTATAGTAGTAGTAATACTAGTGGTAGTAGAAGTAGTAGTAATAATAGTGGTAGTAATAACAATTTAGTAGACCTATACTACTGACAGCAGTATAAGTGATGATGATAAATAATTCCTGAAGCTAAGCGGAGGTGAGGTCAGCAGTAGCAAGAATAGACACTCTCTGCTTAGTGAGAGGAAGAGGTGCCTCGATCGAAGATTGTGATCCTAATTGAGGCTGGAAAGAGGCCTCCCAAAGGGGACACAACCGGCCGAGCACTACAATACGGACCCGGAAGACGGCTGCTTAGCCGTTAGGCAGCTATAAGGGCCACAATAGTTCCCAAGTGCCCACAATAGCTCACAAGAGCATAGGGGAGCCCATAACAGCGTGGAATAGCACACAATAGCTCCAACTGCTCACAATAGCCTGACTGCTCTCAACAGTTTCTGCTGAGTTAGCACTGGAGTAAGCAATGCACAGGCAGTTCTCCGTTCCGAGACTAGTTCTCTGTACCGAGGCCAGTTCTTCATAACACAGGCAGTCCATAACCCACAGTGCCTAATCTACCTAATCTACCTAATCTACACCCATAACCCACAGTCCATAACCCACAGTCCATAACCCATAGTCCATAACCCACAGTCCATGATCTACATCCATAATCTACCGTCCATAACCCAGAACCCGTTCTACCATTCCTGGGGCGGCCACAAAACCACGCATTCTGGGGAGTGTAGGGAGAAACTCCGTTGACGTGAGTCAAACTACTGCGACCATACGGCGAAACTGGAGTGACGAGCCAGTGACAGGTGGGCGAGGCACTTGGGGAATGTGCCAGATTTACGCTGGGGGACTAGGCATTTGGACCAAGCAGATTAGAGGGATACGGCGACCAAAACGGCAACATGGGCCCAGAAGACCAGCGACACCAGGGGGCCGCAAAGTGCCGTATGGAGATTGTTCTAGAGTTGAGGATTGGTGTTTGTGGATTGTTGTTTGTGGGGGAGGGGGAGTTATGGTGCTCGGAGGATCAGCTCACACATTTCTCCGAGAGTGCGGTGGAACTGATAATCTATAAGGCCATAGGGTGAGCCGTGATACGGGCCGTGATGCGGGCTCTGATACGGTAAGCTCAAGTCTGACAGTGATTTCAAAGTTCTGATCTTATAGTGAACACTAGATTTTCATGGTAAGTTTTCCGTGGTTATCTCTCTCGTAGTGAGCATTAATTTCACCAAAAGCTCTGGTGATGGCAAGGTAATTCTTAGTAAGCTCTAATTCAGGGCAAACTCTAATTCAAAGTGAACCTAATTTAAAGTGAACCTAATTCATGGCCAGCTCTAATTCTTAGTAAGCTCATTCTTAGTAAGCTCTTGATTTAAACTACAATTACACTCGCTCCAACTCTAAAATAAGATTACGAATTAGTCGTTAGGCAGCGCAGATTATCTGATTATGCTATTGGCTATCTCATTACCTCTTGATGAACTGTTTGAACCACCATGCAATTCAAGAAATATGGTTAACCATTACGTCTAATTGCTCATTTTTTACACTTCACCCACCATATCCAATACACCCATTTCTACCACTCACTTCTGCCATTCACTTCTACCACCCACTTCTATCATTCACTTCTACCATTCACTTCTACCATCCACTTCTTCCACCCACTTCTTCCACCCACGTCTACCATTCACTTCTAGCATTCACTTCTACCACCCACTTCTAGCATTCACTTCTACCACCCACTTCTACCATTCACTTCTACCATTCACTTCTACCATCCACTTCTTCCACCCACGTCTACTTCTACTTCTACTGTCACTCTATTCGTCACTTTTCCTCACGGTTCCTCACTATCTCAGTTCTCACCTTATTTCTCTGCTCACTTCTTCAATTCCTCACGTTACCAGCTACAGCTTACTGCGAAATTGGCTCACCAAGTCACCTAATTCCAGAAATCACTTACCCTCTTTTCCACACCCCTTAGTCCTATGCCTTTTGATGATACTTGGGCTTGGAGACACTGGCCTGCCCTAGCCACCTCGGTGGTGTCGGGGCTCTTCGTGGCTCGAGAGCTCCTTCTGTGGTACCAAACAACTGACGCCAGTGAATGGTCTTTGCTTGGCGGATTTCGTTCCAATTCTCCCTTCCCTTCTTCCTCCCGTCTAACACAACTTGGCCCCAGGACCCGAGGTCTCGAGTCCTTGATAGGTAACACTCAGCTCGTGGAGATCAAGTCGCTTTCTCGTCTAACTGGATGCAAAATCTACGCCAAACTCGAGTTGAACAACCCTGGCGGCAGCGCCAAGGACAGAGTGGCTCTTGCGGTGATCCGTGACAACGAACGCAAGGGTAATTTACGGCCCGACCTGGGAGACGTGATTTTCGAAGGAACCTCCGGCTCCACGGGCATTTCTTTTGCCATGTTGGCCAATGCTTTGGGCTACACCGCTCATATTTGTCTCCCAGACGATACTTCACCGGAAAAACTCCAATTGCTCCGGAGTTTGGGAGCCCAAGTGGAGCCTGTCAAACCCGCCTCTATTGTGGACCCCAACCAATACACCAATGCAGCACGATCTGCAGCATCTAGGATCAATAACGACGTTAACGACCCTCGAAGGGCGATATTTGCCGATCAGTTCGAAAATGACGCAAATTGGAGAGCTCACTACGATACCACGGGGCCTGAAGTCTGGACTCAGATGGAGGGCACTATCGATGTATTCATCAATGGTTCTGGAACTGGTGGAACCATCTCAGGAGTGGCAAAATACTTGAAGGAGAACAATCCCCAAGTGAAGATCGTTTTGGCCGACCCTCAGGGTTCTGGCCTTGCCAATCGTGTAAATTATGGGGTGATGTATGATTCAGTGGAGAAAGAAGGAACCAGAAGAAGACACCAGGTTGATACCTTGGTGGAGGGTATTGGATTGAATCGTCTCACATGGAATTTCAAACAGGGAGAACATCTCATTGATGAAGCCATTCGTGTTACTGATGATCAGGCGTTAAAAATGGCCAAATTCTTGAACATGAACGATGGCTTCTTCTGGGGCGCATCCGCCGCAGTAAACTGTGTTGCTGCAGTTAAAACGGCCTTCAAATACGGACCTGGTCAACGTATTGTTGTGATTGCATGCGACTCTGGCTCCAGACACTTATCCAAGTTTTGGAAATTTGCCGAGGATTTACCCAATGATTTAACTCTTGACGATATTCTTGAGTCTGGAAAATAGATTTGAGATTTTCTTGCAAATCACTATAAGGGGAAATAGGAAAATGACAAATTTCACTTTACACATTTCGAGTCACTAAAGGTCTCATAATACGACTCAACAACTACTATAATATTAGTTCCAACTACTATAATATTAGTTCCGAAATTTCAAAGCTGACTAGGTCATGGTTCATATCTATACAGATAATGCTTGTACATATTATTGATCTTCTATTGAAGTCTACCTTGGTGCTATAACTAATCTTCAAGACTAAACTAATATACATAATGTTACTTTCTCTTTCTAATTTCGTTCTCGATTAATTTCTTCTTGGTTTCACGGAATACCTTCATCGTTCCAAAAGTGGCGGAACTGATACCCATCCATATTTGGAGTGTATCAAATGGGAGTCTCATTCCAAACACAGTATAACTGTTGAATGCCAAATCTGAAATATTCTTATAAATATCCAAGTAAGCATTTGTTTTCTTGAATTTTATTTCTTGCATACGTCTCTGGTCTTCTTTAGTGGCCTTGATGGAGGCTTTATTATTAGCAAGCAGTTGATGTCCACCTAAAATTTGTTTCGACAAAGCTTTGGCTTTGCTTTTGACTTGAATTTGAATATTCAAGTCGATTTCTTGCTGGGTCAACTCCTGAGACTTTTCGTAGGCGTTGTATAAATTCAACCACGTATCGTAGTACCAGGCTAAGGATTCGTGTCTTGCAGAAAAGGTCTTAATGCTGGGGTTGCTGTAGAAGTTCAACTTCAATAGCAAGTTGGTTTCATCGAAAATACTGTAGTAAAGGCCGAAAAATTCACCTAAAGTGGTTCTTGTCATCAATGTATTGTAGTTGATGTGGATGTTGGAACTCTTAGTATCAATGTTTGCTCTTATTTTGTTGATCAATCCTCTGAGACGGAAAGGACTCTTACCGAACCTCAAGTACTGTCTATACGTGGACAACCCATTGACCATACCAGTGAGCTTGGATTGAAATATGGAGAGCACCAAGATAGCGATAATTTTGATGAAGTCCTGGGGGTGCTTGAGGAAGTTACGGATCAAGTTCAATTTCTTTTCTTTGTCGTTGTATCTTGCATTGATGACGTTGATATTGATCGAATCGTCGCTGAGGAACGTCTGGGACTTTTCAGCATGGAATAAGAGGAGCTTCAACACATATTGACCCGTCTTGGCCATCTTATCCTTACCGGTGAGATCATTTAACATGTCCCAGAACACGTCCCAGGTGGTCACACGGATCGAGGAGGACAAGTCATCACGAGCTCCTAGCTCCTCCGACGACACCGACGAGGTGTCGTCGTCGAGATGCTTCTCGTTGATGACGATGTCGTTGATCTTCTGCTCACTGACGGGGGTGATATAGGCGAAATTTTTCAGCTTGGACGGGGTCTCCATCTTGGTCTGGTGCAACTGGATCGTGGTCATCTGGTCGTTGTATATGGAGGCTTTGGAAGGAAGGAAGATGTCGGGCGTGTCGTTCCACTCGGACTGGTAGGTGTGAAGGGGACTGTGGTTCAGCGTTATGTACTGATATGGGTAAGGGTACCTGGAGCGAGTACGGTAGTCCAACGGCTGCTTATCTCGGGAGTCTGGGTACACCGAAGCAGAGGGGGCGGCACGGGACGGTTCTATGGGGTCTGTGTAGTGTTTGGGAGAGTCCGCCGGGAGTTTCTGGGGGGTTTCTCTGTCGATGTTGTGGTGGAGCCTGTCAATGTTGTGATGGTGGGGTGTGATATGCGGAGAATGGGAGGAGGGAGCGATATGAAGGGGACTGATGGTTCGAAGATACCGGTGATTTGACGAGTGTTTGAGGTCACCAGGGTACTCGTGGCTATTGGCTAGATATCCGGAAGTATCGAGACTCATGGAGAGAATTTTCAAAACTTATAAACTATTGGTAGACACCGGGGGTCAAAAGATACAAGAGTGGGTGACTGTTCCCTTTTAGTTTTTGTGTCGCGCGGGACCCGCGAGTTACATTGATGGAACGTTACAGATGCCACCCATAACGCAATGGTTTCGGAGTTGGATGGAACCTCAAGGGCCCACGGGCCCTTGGGTGGGTCGACGGTTGCGGTCTTAGTGTGGGTGGAGCTTGCGGGCGATTTCCGGGGTGGTTTAGTATGGAAACGTGGTGGTTGGAGTGGCCGTTGGGTGAATGAGAGGTTGCGAACAGGGACGAGCTGGTGGGAGGTGTGGTGCGGGGGACGCCTGTGGAGCAGAGGGACCGTGGTAGTACCGCGGTACGGGAGCGAGTTGCGATGGGATTCTGGGCGTGGCGGACCAACGGGGCCCCCGGCTTCGGGGCCTGCGGGTGGAGCGAGTATAATGACAGAGGTGTATCATGACAGGGGTGTAGAGTAACAGAGCGGTGTAGAATAACAGAGGTGTAGAATGACAGGTGTAGCGGTCATGGCAGAAACCATGGACATGACCTTAGGAGACAACTTTGGGAGACGGTGTTGTGGGCGACGGTGTTGTGGAGACGTTTGGAGACCTAGGAGACGTTAGGATGTGACGGTGGTCCCGGTGGTTTTCTGGCCATTGGAACGGTGTAATCGTGGCCGAAGACGTGTTCAGGTGGCTGGTGCTACGGAACGGTTCCAGGGCTGGTGGGTGCACCCTAGAAACCGGCGGTGCGCACGGGGCACCACCGCAAAAATTGCGAGGCAGCACGAAAGCTGGCTCCACCACCGTTGTGGAGGTGGTGATGGATTGGGTGAAACTCATAAGCCTCTTGGACCAATGGCCAGAAGAGAGCATCGGAGCGTCTCGGTGACCTCAGCCGTCACTCGGTTGGAAGCGTTTCGCCGTACTATCGTTCGAACGTTTACTCTCTATCAAATGATATTAGTAGCAGCACAGTATCTTTAATCTACACACTGAGGTTGCGCAATCGTTCCCCTTGTATCGTGTATCCTCGCTAGGTTGCATGTAACATCCTCAGTAGTCCACGGGCTACAGCAGATGCCAAGGTACACGTATGACGTACCGCAGGGACCGGTGGAACCAGAACCCCTAGCATGGGGAATAGCTCAGGTAAGAGCTCAGGAATTAGGAAAGTAGCACCAGAAATAGCACTAGAATTAGCACCAGAATTAGCACCAGAATTCGCACCAGAATTAGCTTCACACACTTCAGCCAATTCCTCCACAACCAAATAGATATCCATTCCTGTTCCCATTCACATTGACCTTTGTTCAAAGAAGCGTCTCTCGTCTAGCCCCGTCCTTCCGGTGGGATGCTACCAGCTTTAGCTGTCATCTGAAGCATATATGCCTAACACCATTACCATAGGAACCGTCTGTCCACTAGCGAAGGTTGTAGCGACTTCAAGTGGTGTAACATTTTTTCCGGTGGAAATTGGCACTCCAGTACCACATGTCGCACCACGAGAAAGTGCAGAGCACTTCGATCGCGTTGATAAGTACTGAAGACATACACGTTCTATTGTAATTATCACCTCTTTCCTTCCCAATTGGATCCTCTGTGATCACCGCTCTATTGATTTCGTCATGCCTATTGTTTCTCTAGATTCTATAGTTTCTACCGCCGTTTCTGCTCTGTAGCTGCTCACCAAACTATTATGTTAGTCCTGTGGAAAACTCCCCCCTGGTGGTGGCATCGCGACGAGCTCTCGCCATATGCAATGTAACATCATCTGCGGAACGTCACCAGCCATTTCGCGATGAGATGAGCAACTTGCGATGCCTTCGTCATGTTACGGGGTTGGCATCGATTGTGAGAGTTGAGATGGGGTGGACGAGATACGCAGAATGTATCGAAAATCCATACGGGAAACGTATGGCGATACTACTTCGATTGAGTTCTCCTGATTAGTTGAACTTTTCTTCTTGATTGTCTTTCTGAGTGTTGAATGAATACCCGGAGCTCTGACCAGTTTGCTCTTCATTGGCTGGACTGTTTCAGTTCGCTCGTCAATCTCTATTCGTTGATTCATTACATCTAGTCTTCAATCGTTTGACTTTCATATCACTTCAATTGCTTCCCATTGGACCAATTCATCCCGTAATATCCACTTCATTACTTCCAACTCGATCAATTCGACGTGTAATATTCGATTATGTCGGGCCCCTCCAAACGGTCTAATTTTGTTGTTTCCTGAATATTCAAATTATCACACATACCCCTGATACTCTGGATCTGCATTTCACTATTGTTGTACCTCCAATTGTTATTCAATCTGAATTTGAATTCATCTTCGTTCTGTTCAAACTTGTTATCCATTCTAAATTAGAATTCGCTAACACTTCCAATTAAATCTTCTGTCTAAGTTGCCTTCACCTCTTTTTTGTTTAATTACCTAGTAGAATATTGATGAATAACTCCTTTGCCGTTCTCTGCCTTCTGAATGAATTATCTCCTCTATGCATAAATTGACATCGCTAGTTGATTCCAATACTTTGAATAATATCTTCTCATATTCAATGCCGGTTTCGAGATTGCAATTAGTCGTTTCTATCATTTGAAATAGTATAGCGTCTTCCTCAAGCGAGTAGTTTCGGAGTTCCTAATTCCTTGTCTATAAGATTTCTATCGTCAACCTTCACTATAGCTCAACTTGTCGAAGTATTTCAATCCTCCTCTTTATCTAATAAATCTACTTCACTACACTGTCAAAGTAGTAATTAATTGTATTAATGCTAGATTTCTATTAATTCCTTTCTATGTCCTCGATTCTATGATTAATTTATGTTCCTCGAAGGTAATTGAATTTCAGATCATGACACCGGTGACACTTCCAAATTCTTTTTGGTATAAATAATCAGTTTTATTAACTGTTGTAGCAATTATTTCCTGCTTCCTGGAGGAGTAACCAGCTCCGAGTTGGGTCCCATCATAAATGCTCCGACACTTCCCAAGTATCCTTCATGACGTAAGAAATACGATTTCATATCTCCTTTCGACCAGAAATTCACCGCAAAACTAAGAGTATGGATAGTTTGCATATGGCCAGATATGTAACTACCTCCAAAGTATATTCTCTTTAAATTGAAGCGCACAGCTTGTAAGTAAGAAATCTGGCCAATGTTATTTGATACCAGATAAAGCAAAGATCTAGCGATATCCTCTGGTCTAAATTGAGCCAACTTTTCTGCAGGTGTCATTGGTGTAGACTTAAACCGAAGTCTTTTGAATACTTTAGCAAATGATGATGCAATGTGTGTTGATTTCAACCCTATTTTATTGTAATTGGAACCATAAATATCTCCCACGAGCAAATCAATATTCTCGTTATTTCCTTGTTGCGCCATTTCCAACATTTCATTGTAGTCCTTGGCATCTGTCAAAAGAGACAAAAGTCCCCATAAAGTTCCACCTCCAAGAGATGAACCACCTATACGCTCAAATCCATTGGGCCCTGGTCCTGTGACCTTGATCATAGAAACACCACTCCCTATATTCACGAGCAAATAAGGATATAACTCATCTACCTTTTGAATCGAGTCCGCTGCTTGCGTTTGGTTGGCCTCGAGATTGTAGGTAAAAATTTCATTTGGAATCCTCGTGATTAGCCAATCCAATCCTTTAATTAAACATTCCATTTCATCTTTGGCCACAATCTTCATGGGAAGTTTATACTTGCGGAAAGTTTTGGTCATGAGCTGATAGAATTTACTAGCACCACCTCCTGTTGCAATGATATATGTGATTGGTGGTTCACTGGCTTTATTTATAGATTTTTGCACAAGTTTGATCATGAAATGAAGGGTTTCGTTAGCGAAAAGCTCTGTTTGGAAGTCTTTGAAGTGTAAGCGCCCACCACTTTGGCTTCGTGTGCTCTTGGTGAAGTATACAAGCTTTGTCAATGTACCTCCGATGTCCACGGACATATGAATTACCTCTGAATTGTGCCGAGGAAGAGTGATGTGTTTGGAGAGATCAAAAGCATCGTCTTGATCCTCTTCGTAATCTGAATGAGAGCTCATTGTGTTTGGAGTTGCCGACTCTTCATCTTCTTCGGATTCGGAGCTCATTTCAGGCGAAGAGGTCCTAGTGGAGTCTGTACCGAGCCGATCTGCTCTCAACAAATGATCATTGGCGATATATGCCCCAGAACATTCGATCTTGATTGTTCCAGGGTAAGCATCCTCCAAGTTGATCTCTTCAGGCATATGAAGCTTATTTGGGAGTTTTCCCATCTCCCAGTTCGTGAATTCGGTGAAAAGGGTCTCGATAATTTTCTTACTATTCACCCCAGTGAATCTAAAAAGTGCAAATTGCTTTTTAAACGGAGTTGTGTAAGAGGTAGTCGCTATGAGACAGTATGCCCCGTACCTCTTGGCCTTTGATGATGAGCCTAATAAATAATAAAAAGTGTTGAGTTCAATTCGAACAAATCCGACAGCTTGAAAATTTTTTGACTGGTTGACGATTCAATGATTCGATAATTCCGGCGTTGCAAATTCGTGTGCTTTTATCGTCTGTACCGGAGTGTTGGAAAGTTTTTTTGTGTTCATTTCCCCAAAATAAATCACCACCCGCATCCTCGGGCTCGGGATGAGTAATGGGGCCGACTAATTACCGCAACGGGAAAGTAAGCTAAGAACTCTCTACCACGGCACCACAGCTATACTCATTGTGCGAGTGGTATAACCTCAGAAACTTCCATCAAAAAGAAGGATGCAATAGTTTCTAGGGGTTTTCAACTGAACAATGGAGTGGAAATTGGGATTTCGATCTTCATGGACCATTTCATGACCTAAGACCCGTGGTTCCCGTCGCGTCTTCATTGGAAACAGTGGAGTTTCTCACGTGATGGATGGGAAATGTTGGGCGTGTTGCAGCCACGGGACATCGGTAACGAAACAGCAAACGTTGCAAAATGTGTTTAGGGGGTTCGAGGGGAGGTGAAGGTGACTTCGGTGGTGACCTCGGTGGGGACCTCGGAAACTAATCCGATGATAACGTTGGTGATGACTTCAGGTGGTGGCTTTGGCTGTAGTTTTGGCGATAATTGCGAGTGGCCCCAACGTCGAGGAATACAAAGGGGATTCAGGGATAAAAGGGTAATAAGTGGAATATTTGTAGACACTTCAAGATGATTTGTACTGTACTCGTGGAGAATCCAAAGGGATTCGAAGTTTTTAACGTTTGACACGAAATATAGCAAGTAAACGCTTAATTTTGGGGTCTTTCCCCAAATCCCTTTTTGCAACAGGAAGAATCAGTTCACATTCACAGTATTGTTCATGTGCACCTTTAGTAAGTTCTTAGGTTCAAACTCATGTTCAAGATTAAATCCAAGGTTTTGAACACTCCAATCCAAATCGATTCGAATCCTGGGTGCTAGTATAGCCCCATTTGTTCTCAATTCTGGCTCACGTTATCTTGAAGTTCTTGATCAACTTAGCAACAATTACTGTCATTTAAAGGCATTTTACAGGAGCTTTCGTCAATACATGGACCGCTTTCATCTCGATTTATACTGCCCTTAATGCCATAGGATCCTTTTACCATACGATATTGAAGTTTTTAGCCTATAAATGATGAAAAAGAAAGTTGTATTTTAAGCGATTTTTTGCAACTTCCAAGTGCTCACTTTTCTAACCCCTTTTTCTTTCTACAATGAAATCAAACCTATGATTCCCCATAATCAAAGGTTCTGATTCAGTACATTGATGGTGGTGAAATTGAATGGTAGTACTTGAGCTTCAAGGTATCTGTTTTTAGCACAAGATTTGGCCCTAGGAAATATCGGATCCACCAGAGAATTTGTTGAACATGGACGAAAGGAGATTTGCAGTTCTAAAAAAACAGAGGAACACAAGACCCCTACAATAGTCCAAAAGACTCGAAGCTTGTGTCTTACCGGTTGATCATGGCATATGTCTTTTTCTTTCTGTGGTCTACTTGTTTTCCTGAGTTGGTTCGACTGTTTGAATTTCCTCACTTTACCGGTACACTTCGTTCAAACGCCGATCTGGGGACTTTGGCGAGGTTTGGTCGCATTTTCAGTCCAAGCAAAGTGTCCAAGCCTCTGAAAATTTGATTTACGGCCCAGACATTCCAAGTAGGGCAATACTGATGGAGGAAATCTATGACCCCACATTAGGTCAAATTAGAGAAGATCTACTTTTCAGATCCATGATGATCTCGGACCCCTAATAAGAACTTTTAGCTTACGAAGAACTTAAATAAGATGCTGCAGATTCATAGGGGACTCAAGCTCATGGTGAACTCATGTCCGATCTGTGATCGTGAATCTCTCAAAGCTTTCCCTATCACATTGTCGTGTTCCGGGGTCGACTCAGAATCTGTCTCGTTGGGAAGAATAGTCCATCTATGCTTACATAATCTGGTCCATTTCGGTGCAAAATTTCCAAGCTATTGAGAAGTCAAAGATCACAAGATGGGCAGAATAACCAACGAAATGGCTTTGATGAGCTTGAAACTGTTGCTTTCACTCTCTAACTCCTATGTTCCCTCATTGTATGAATTAAACTTGAATATAGACCACACAAAGCCCAATTTTAGTGGTATTTCACGCATAGAATTGACAAGAAACGCAGACAAACCAGCTGATTCGACCGCCTTTGACCTTTCCTTGCATGCAAACAAGCTTATTATTACCAAGGCTACTTTGACAGATGATAATGGGGATCACACATTGAGTATCTCCTACGACAGACCAAATCAAGTAGTCACCCTCAAAGGAAGCAAGGTGCATGAAAATCCAAAGTACGTGACAATCAACTACTTTGGTCAAATTAACAAGATTCAAACTTACAAAGATGTTACTCATGGTTTATTTAAGACAAACTACTTAGACTCAATCTCAGGAAAATCTAATAACTTTATATTGGCAACCCATTGCCAACCTCATGGAGCAAGACTTTTGTTTCCATTGATAGACGAAATTCACTTCAAGGTTCCCATCAAGTTGACAATTGAAACATCTGAAAAGTTTCATGTTATGTCCAACTCTATTCTTGTCGAAGACGAAGATAGAACGACCACTTTTGAATTCGAACCAACTCCTCCAATTTCCCCATCAGTGTTTGGTTTTGTAGTCGGAGACTTCAGCTACGTTGAAAGTTACGTTGGTTCTACTAGACTCAGAGTGTACAATGCCATTGGTGAAGCAACAAAAGGTGCTTATGCTTTAGAGATCTTAAAGGAATCAGTCACTACTCTAGAAAATCTTCTTGATTTCAAGTTTCCTTTGAAAAAGCTTGATTTGATTGGTTTACCATTTTTGAGTGATGGTGCTATGGAAAACTGGGGCATGATTACTGTCATTTGTAACCAAATCATCATGGAAGGTAAGGGCTCGGTATCCCAAAGGAACCAAATGCAAGCTTTGGTGGCTCATGAGGTAGTTCATCAATGGATTGGAAATTTGGTCTCTTTTGATGATTACTCTAATCTTTGGTTAAATGAGGCATTTGCTACATGGTTAGGAAACTATGTCATTAAAGTATCCAATCTTGAAAAGCCAGTGGACTACAATTTTGAAATCCAACAAATTGAGACCAGTGAAACTTTCCTCGACGAGGACTGTTTAGTCAATGAAAATGGACATGCTATTCCCAGTATCAACGAATATGTGAGTAAAATAGACACAGGATTAAATGCAACTACAGGTGCCATTTTTGAGACAAAATCATATGAAAAGGGTATTTTGCTCCTTAGAATGATTGCGAACGTGATGCAAGCCGATGGGTCTCCAACACAAAACTTAGGTACTGAAGACTACACTCATATACTCAAAGGTTTAAGCAAAGTCCTCGAAAAGTATAAGTACAAGTCCATTAAGGCGTTCGATATTTGGAATACTCTCAATGAATTCAGTGCTATTGACATACCGAGTTTTGTCCACTCTTGGACAAGGTACCCAGGATACCCACTAGTAACAGTCAAGACAAGTGAAGACAAGTCCTCTATTATAATTGAGCAACATGCATACCTCTACGATACCACTTCTGAAATACTCAAGTTAGAAGATCATCCATACCATGTGCCATTATTGGTAAAAGTTGTTGATTCCAATGGATCAGTTAAAGTTATCAACGTAGTCATGACTGATCGGACTTTGAACTTAGATATCCCAGAGAATCAATTTGTTTCAATCAATACCAAAAGAGGAGGTTTTTACAGAACCATTTACTCCAGCGAAATCATCAGAGGAGCTTTAATTCCTCAAATTATCAACAATAGGTTGAGCGGTCAAGAAATAATATCTATTATCAATGATTACGGTAAAATCTTAGGAACTAGCAACTCCAAGAGTGAACATTTAATTGATTTCATTGCGATCATTAACAGTTTATCCAACACTAAGTGGTTCACGGATTACCAAGTTTTGAAAGTGGCTCTCAACTATTTGGAGACCTTTAATAATATTTTGATGCACTTTAGTGAATACACCAAATTTGAGAAGTGGCTCGATGCATTCGCTCAAAAACTTTTCAAGAAACTTGGAAACTGGAACTCATTGTTGGAGTTGACAAGGGATGACTCGGTCTTGGAGGTTCAAGTCAGAAACTCAATTTTGCAGTTCGGCATAAAGAATCCAGAAGTGCAAGAGATCGCAAAAAAATTGATGAAGAATTTCCTAAATCCTAGTGCAAAAAAGCAGTTCACTCCCAAGGAGTTGATGTCATCAATGTTCAATATTACGGTCTACAAAGCCAATCAAAAAGATTATAAGAAAGTATTGGAGTTGGTTAAGAACTCAAGCAGCACACTTTTGGTGAACACCAATGCCACTCAGCACGAGCTACAAACAATTGCACTTTCATCGTTAGGTTTCGCAACAGACGAGGAACTACTTAATAAGACCCTCAATTTCGTTATGACCAACATCGATTCTAAGATGATCGAGCTTGGATTGATCGGATTCCAATACAAATCCACAAAGCAGGAGAAATTGAAGCTCTTCAATTGGTACAGCTTGCATTATGACCAATGGGTACGGAAGTCATTGCGTAAGGGATCTGATTGGGCAAAGCAAATGGCTGCAACCGTTCGCAACATCTCCACCATCGTGTTAGGGGAAATCATGCAGTATGATTCGGAACTAGTTGTCCTTCGTAAGAAGTTCGTGGCACAAAAGGCCGGGTTACCAGGACACGAATTGGTAGCCTTGGTTGAAGAGCTTGAAACTGAAAACTACGAAAAGAATATTATTGGAGGGTTCTATCCAGAATTGGCCAAGACATTGTAAATAGATAAGGAATAGACTACTTCAATTCTGGAATTTGAAAGCACTTCTTTAAAGAAAGGGGATTGGTAGATTTGGCAAAGCCCTTGTATATAGGATAAAATGAAAAGAATGTGAAAAAAGGAGGGTGAAAGAGAAGGAGACTGAAAAGAAAAGGAGACTGAAAGAGAAGGAGACTGAAAAGAAAAGGAGACTGAAAGAGAAGGAGACTGAAAAGAAAAGGAGACTGAAAGAGAAGGAGACTGAAAAGAAAAGGAGACTGAAAGAGAAGGAGACTGAAAAGAAAAGGAGACTGAAAGAGAAGGAGACTGAAAAGAAAAGGAGACTGAAAGAGAAGGAGACTGAAAAGAAAAGGAGACTGAAAGAGAAGGAGACTGAAAAGAAAAGGAGACTGAAAGAGAAGGAGACTGAAAAGAAAAGGAGACTGAAAGAGAAGGAGACTGAAAAGAAAAGGAGACTGAAAGAGAAGGAGACTGAAAAGAAAAGGAGACTGAAAGAGAAGGAGACTGAAAAGAATGTTGCGCCGATTAGAATGTGAAGTTGATCAGAATGTGAAGAATTTAAAGAATGTGAAGAATGCGCTGCTTTATCCGAAAGATCTTGATCATACCGGTGAAAGAGGTAGGGAGTTGCGAGGTGAACGGGATTTGGTCGAGTGAAGAAGAGAGCCTAGAACCTGAAAACGCTTTGCAATGCAGAGGCAGCAACAATCGAATCGCTGAAACTTTATCTAAGCGATCCAGAACAATCAGCCAACATTTTCAACTCCACCAACGATAACGGATGCCGTTTTGCGATACGGAGGATCGCGGAACGCGCAATTGGGCGGTTTCGAAAACTTGGAGAGCGTTGCACATGAACACAACACTTGGGAGTTCACGGTTGGTCCTTACCATAAAGTCCTCCGCTTGTACCTGGCTATTTTTCGCCATTTGTCTCCCAATTGTTACCGAGACGGCGATTGAATTGACACTGTTATTGTTATTGAGACGGTTACTGTCGCTGTCACTGCTACTGTTGTTCTCACTGGCACTGTTATTGTTACAGGCACTGAGACGGGGCCGGTGACGCCTCTTGTTTGACAGCTTGACTCGGGCTCGCTTGGTTACGGACATTGTCCACCGTTTTGGCCAGAATCTCAGGTTTACATTGTTTTGTTATATTACAAAGAGTGTGTATTGACGCACGGGCGATCTAACGGTGTTGCCCCGAGCAGCTTCATAGAAGCGCAGAACTAAAATGCGGAGGGTTCGTAAAGGTGGAATTAGGAGGGGCTTGGCTTCGATGGCTTCGATGGCCCCAATGGCTCCAAGGACATCAATAGCTCCCACACCATATACGAATGGGATGCTGATAATGGCAGGAAACTAGTGGTTGGTGCCATGGACCAACCTGTTGGTGTTATGGTTTCCCGATCGGTGAGCACTTGGGACTGAAAAATTAGTGGACTGAGAATTCGTGGGCTGAAAAATTACCGCAAGGACTGAAAAGATGCATAGCCTGTGGAGTTGGTGGGATCAGAAACCACACGTCTATGGAAGTGAATAGGGGGGATCTGGCCCTTGAGGCATGAATTGTGGTTTGTGTCAGGAAGTATGCTGAAAAGGTGTTTTGTGACCCCATGGGCTATTGTGGCCATGGGCATTCGAGAAGGTGAACTCATTTCTGGTGGTACCGACGCACTGGGCCTCGTCTGAGGCCAGCGAAATCGTGGGCCCCCTGGGCTTTTGGCGTTCTGGAGACATGGACCAAAATTGGATTAGGCATTCCGTGCACAGACACCTGGGCTATTGCCTCAATGGCTCACATGACCCACTCCACTTCGTGGTCTGAAATGACGTGAAGAATCGACGTGGCGAGTCGGTCCACATCATCGGTCGCGAGCTTGATTTGGTGGTGCGATGGGACCGGGTTTGGCTCCACGCGCGAAAGCGCATCGCTATCACTGGAGGTGGGCGACGGTAATGGAGGAATGAACGACTCGTCTTCGTACGAGCTTTGCGAGCTCTGGTGTTCTAGCGTGGTGTACGTCGGCACCGGAGACACCAGTGACACCAGCAATGGCGTGGACGGCCTTTCTGTGGTGTTTCTGCGGGTTCTCACGCTGGAGATGGACGTCGAGGTGACGGTGGAGGTGGTGCTGGAATTGCGGTGTAGCGACGGAGGAAGCGGCGAAGAGAACATCAGCACCGGCGACGCCGTCGAGGGCATTGAGTTTGCTCTCAGGCGAAACAGGCGTAAATGCAATGGGGTCTTTGCGTGGGACGGCGACCTGGAGTGTGTTCCGCAGTGGACACTCAACCATCTCTTGACACGGTTCTCATCCATGGTGAAAAATTACTGAGCAGATCAACTAGATATTGTGGAGATAACGGCGCACTATCGACGGGCGACGCCAATTGCGGGAGAAGTAGAAGGAACGAAGTGCAGACGACCGACGGCGGAAAATGGGTTGAAAAACTGGGCGTCCCGGTCTAATTATATGGCAGAATAGCCGTTGGTTGAGACGTGAAGCAAAGGCACGGAGGTGGAAAAAGGTCGATGGGTCCCGCATATATAATTGAGGTCTCGATAACGTGAAAGATCGATTAGGGGCTCGGACTACTGTTTTGCCGTGCGCAGGGCCGGTTAAAAACCCTAGTACGGTGGAGGTAGCAGCATAGGTTACGGTGCTCTGGTGGTTCCAAGCCTGTCATTACTGGCTCAAACACCATGGATCGTCTAGAATGCCGACCAAAGTAGCACGGAAGATCGGGTTTGGAAGCTAGGGAGCTTGCAGGGAGCTTGCAGGGAGGGTTGCAGGGAGTTACGGGGAGCGTCAGTGAGCGTTCCAGGGAGCGTTCCAGGGATCGTAGCTCGCGCAATGGCAACGCAGTGGCACCAGCTGCGGTGCTGGTGCAACATTGATGATACCGGCAATGCGCGCTGTGGTGCGAGCTGTGACCCAAGTCTAGCGAGAGCACACCACGCCGCGCGGTGCTAGGGACACAGGGTGGCCCCAGCACTGGATCAACCCATACTCAGCACCACTGGATGAACCCATACTCAGCACACCACCGGATCAACTCACGACAACTACGAGACAACAACTGAGACAACAACCCCAGACAGCAAATCCCCAAAGCAGCAGGCCCGCGAGTGCTGGTTTTGCTCTACAGGCACGTTGAAGCAGGGGTGGCATGTTTGGAGGAATTCAAGGAGATCCGGGGATCTTTCAGTGCAATCAGGGATGTTGATCCATGCTGTGATCTGTGATCGTAGCGTGGTTGGAGATTGGGGACAGTCGCGGTTTTGCACCGCGATCTACGCCCAAACTCCGTCGCGAACCTCCAGTGCGGAGGGGGCCCTTACTCCTGATTTCCACGTCCATCGAGACCACGTCTTCAGGGTGTTGAGTACGCTACCGAGCCGCGCATCCTAAACCCTAGAACTGGGTCCTGGATTCCTAGACACGAATTGAGGTTGGCGTTGATTTGGCGTTGATTTGGGGCCAAACTTGAGCTCCAACCTGAGCTTCAACCAGAATTCCAATTCAGGGCCACCTCGCGGTTCCACAACGTCGCTACCAGGTGGCCAGATTCTGTGCTCAAACCACCGCGCAGCACCGCACCCTAGAGCCATCTAAAGTCCCCTTACTAGAGAACACCATTTCCCTGTGCTAGCCCATTTTCCTGTTGCTTGGATCCTCGGTTGGTTCCCCTCCATGTGTGCTTCACCTCTCGAGCTACGTCACTCTTCAAATTGCTTCGCCCTGTCATTTGCTTCTGATCTACTTTACTCCTTGTCTTTGTCTCTTTGATCCGTTGTACCACCAGAGGCACCAGCACTCGGCAGATTACCAGACGCGTCTCGCTAGTGCCTTCTCCGGCACGGTGCGTAGGCGACCCCATACGCGACGGGCCCAGGACGTGGCCATGGCCGTGGCCTCGGGCGTGGCACAGAACGGAGTGCCTTTCTCTCCCGGTCACGGTTGCTGGGGCCACCCGTGAAGAAAGATTCGGTAATTGCAGCTGCGTTCAATTAGAGTTGGTGGTGACATTTATTACTCCTTTGGACATTTTGGGGAAGCATTGGAAACCACTACATTCTGGTCTGATTCTGGATCCGAAGACTTATCCGTAGTGGCCCGGTGTGGTTCTGGACTTCTGGACCGGCCGATTGTTGGGTGGTTTTCTTCCTATGGTTTCTTTGTTTCCTTGTTGATTGTTGCCTGTGGTGGGTTCCATGCAATGCAGGCAATTTTTCAGTTTTTTCACTATTTTCACCTCACTCTGGAATGGGTGCTTGGACCATAGCTGCGAGTCATTGACGATGCACAAGAGGACAAAAGGGCAACAACAAGAACCGCACAACAAGGAAACCTTATAGGAGTTTATCTACAAAGGCTGTTTCACCTCCAGGGTTGCACGGCATTTATTGGTGCACTGTAGTCAATTCACTGCGGGACTTGTTTATGAACGAGACTTGTTTATTAACGAGACTTGTTCATTCAACGGGACTTGTTCTTTCAATACGAACTGGTCCAATTCACTGTGATTGCGAGTGATGGTCAGAATGTTCCAGAACTGCTGCCTGTCCAGTTCTTTAGCCATATAACCGCATTGTGTCACGTTGGCTCTGTATAGGCTATCGCATGTTAAGTGCAATAGTGTATTATTGTTGCATTTACTCTGTTTCACCGTATCGCACAGACTAGATTGCCGTATCGCTGTATTATTGTATCACTACTTGCTGTTTCACTAAGTCACTAGGCCATTAGATCACTATAATTCTCTATCATCGTAATACTTTATTATTGTAACTATCACTAGATTATCATACGGTAGTACCATAGTACTACGTTTCAGTATTATTGTATTACTATCGCTAGATTATCGTACGGTAGTACTATAGTGCTGCGTTTCTGTATTATTGTATTACTATCACTAGATTATACTGTAGTACCATAGTACTACGTTTCTGTATTATTGTCTGGTTATCTAAAAACCTTCGTACTTATCTACTACCCTTTGCTCCCTCTCATGTTACTCCGTATCTTTCATAAATTTCCTCAACTAACCGGCTCTGGCCTTACCGTCTCCGGCCTTGGGAGGAAAGTCCCCGATGTCGGTGGCACTGGCAGATTCGCACGTACACCATTCATCTTTAGGTACCGACGACATGGCATGGGCAATGTGCAACCCGCATCCGATCCAGGTCGTGTTCACTAAGAAAGTTAGTCAGCATTCGTGGGTTCATCGACTAAACGTGGGAAACCAGTGGTTCTGGTAGACTGGGCACTCTTGATGAAAAGTACGTCCAACTAGCCTTTGTGGTAGCACGACTAGATACCGGGACTCTGTGGTGGTTTCTGGACTGGCGTTACTTACGGCATGTGGGACAAGCGGTGGGTCTACACATGGTGGAATGATAAGTGGTAGATATGATTAGATATTTGATTTAGTGCGGTGGAAAACCGGTAGTGGAAATTGGCGGTGAAAATTGGCGGTGGGGTTCATGCGATACTGACAATCCTCAGTGTTCCGTTCCAGCTTATCTCATCAATAGTGAGAGACCAATTGGGCACACAGTTTGCACTGTGGGCCCCAAATGGTGCAATAGCGGGTGGGCCCCAAATGGTGTAACGGCAGTGGGTTGGAATGGGGTCAGAAATGGGGTCAGAAATAGGTCAGAAATGGGTCAGAAATGGGCACAAATGGGTTCGAAGGGCCACAATTGTGCAATACCAGGTGGTGAAACCTCAAATGGTGGTGTAGGATCATCGAAAGTGGAGCCCTGACTTTCAGATCAGTTGAGTAGTAGTTGCAATTATTCAGGCGAACATCCTCAAACTGATGATATTCTCTTCACTGGTAACTTATCATTTTACCAGTCTTTTCTGTTTCAATCTGTATTATGCCGTAGCCTCTATCACATGAGTTCGTCTATACTCGTGCGGTAATAGGCATTGCTTTGAATTGTATTGTATCTTACCCAGAACTGATCTCGGCTTATAGATCCAGATTTTGGCTCTCTGCCCCATGTGTAAATGGTTCCACATTAGCACATCTGGGGTGGAATTTATGTGCGCTCTGAGTGTTCACAAAATGCTGGAATGGTAGGATAATACGATGTTTGAGCTTAGGAACCAACAGAACAAGATGATAATGTTACATAATAACCCAGAATTTGGTTCATTGGGTTATTGGGTTCATGGGAGCTTTTGAGATGCTATTGGCTTATCTGCTTAATTCCTCAAATTCTTATTCCAGTCATATTAATATTCTATCGATCAGGTATGGTGGTGGGTCTGGCATATTTTACTAATAGTCAAATGGAATTATTATTTTCATTAGCTTAAGGCATTGATATATCTATACGTGGTTTCAGGTTCGGTCAAACATAAAATTACATGAATAAATGCTGATGTTTGTAATACATGTCTGGATCATGACGTGAAATGGATTTTGTTGATTATGGTCTAGATTTTCCCGAAATCTTAAAATCTTTATCAGGCAATTCCTAATTGCCTGTCTATGCCGCAAACGTCTGAAGTTGATTGCCTTGTGGTTCCCATGTGACGTATTAGTCTGACCGAAACTGGAATAAATTAACCTCGCTGCACGAGTATCCCTTGCGAATTTGACTGAACCTAAAACCTTCGGGTGTCTCTTAAATATTTTGTAAATCAAATGGCCCCTCGATTAACTCGATGAATGACTCAATTAAGTCGCAAATGTGCGTAAGTCTGCTTCCAATCGGGGGTTCTCTTTCAAAACCTCTTAATCCTTCTGTTTTTGAACTTCACCTTCTTGAAGCAGTTCCTCAAGATCTAAATTCTCTTGAATGTTCCACAATTGCGCATACAAGGAATCTTTTTCTTCGAGCAATCCATAATGGGTACCCTCTTCTTGCACTTTTCCCTTGTTCAACACAATAATCTTGTCAGCATCTGCAATGGTTCTTAATCTATGAGCAATGGAGATGTTGGTGTTGTTTTGTTCACGGAATATTTGTCTAATAGTTCTCAAGAGGGCTTGTTCAGTGTGCGTATCCAAAGCGGAAGTGGCTTCATCAAAGAATGTAATTGGAGCCTTTTTGAGTAAAAGTCTAGCAATCGCTAATCTCTGTTTCTCACCACCAGATATCATCATTCCTCTCTCACCAACTATAGTGTCCATTCCGTCTGGGAGGTCTGTCACCAATTTGTCTAAATGAACTTTTCCAACCAATTCTTTTATTTCTTCATCGGTGGCATCCAATCTACCATATCGAATATTCTCAAGAATGGTTTCATTGAATAATGGAGTTTCTTGGGGAACAATACCAATTGATCTTCTCAAGGATTCCACAGTGATTTTACTAATATCTTGACCATCAATCAAAATTCTTCCCAGATCAACGTCAAAGAAGCGGAACACTAATCTCAAAACAGTAGACTTTCCACTTCCTGAAGGGCCAACAATTGCAACTTTTTGTCCTGCTGGAATTGTGAAGCTGGCATTTTTCAAAATTGGTCTGTCTGGATGATATCCGAAGGTAACATTTTCAAAACGAATTTCTCCGGGAATACCATTTTGGTTTAAAACCAATGGTTTGGCACCTGGTGCGTCTTTGATCTTGACATCATAGTTTTGTAATTGAAACAAATTTTCCATATCCAACAATGATTGTTTGAGTTCACGATACACAGATCCCAAGAAATTCAATGGCACACTCAACTGGAAAACCAATTGGTTGATAAGCACCAAATCACCAACTGACAATGTACCTGAAGCCACACCTTGACATCCCATGTACATCATGGCTGTCAAAGCACTGGTGAAAATAAGATTTTGACCTGCATTCAAGTAAGCCAACGAAGTGGCCACTTTAATCGAAGCATTCTGGTATTTGGTCAAGGCGTTTTCATACTTTGAGGCTTGAAACAATTCGTTGTTGAAATACTTGACTGATTCGTAATTGATCAAAGAATCCAATGCAACGGAAGCTGCTTGGTTATCTGCGTTATTTGCCTGTCTTCTGAAAGCAGTTCTCCAGGCAGTTGTCTTGATGGTGAACACCGAATAGGCCAACATAGTCATAAATGTCATGGCAGCAAAGGAAAAACCATAATTATATGTGAGAATTCCACAGACCACAGAGATTTCAAAACTGATGGGGATGATATGGAACACCATCGCACTCAAGACATAGCTAATACCTTTGGTACCACGGTCAATTGCCCGAGTCAAACCACCAGTTTGGCGCGACAAATGAAACTGAAGGTCCATATTGAGCAAATGCAAGAAGGTGTTTTGGGCCACTCTTTTGATGGCGCTCTGTGCCACTGAGGCGAACACTGCGTTTCTCAACTCCCCGAATAACACCGACCCGAACCTGGCTCCACCGTACGCCAAGATCAATGATCCAACCACTGTACCTGCTGTACCCAATTGAGACGTCCAATCGACGTTCATATCATCGACGATCTGTTTGAAGAAGAACGGCACTTGCACATTCAAGAGCTTGGATCCCACCAACAACCCGACCGCGACCAACACACGGATCTTGAACTTTGGGTTGTTTTTGGGCCAAATCGTCAGGAGCAACGATTTCATCATCTTGGTCTCCGATGTGGAGATCTTCCTCCCCAACAAGAGAGTGGATGAATCTGTCTTGGCTGTATCATTATTAGCCGCGGGAAACGACTGGTGGAAGGGTCTCTTGAACGGCGAATTGAGCACCAAATGCTTTGTGGGAATGGTTTCAGGATGGGAAATCAACAGCTGAGTGGAGCTTCTTGGCTGGGGCCGCCGCAACTGTCCAAAGCTCCCCAATGATGACTTGTATCTGACACTAGTGACTGATCTATGGACACTTGATCTCCATTGTAGACCTGCTAAAAAGACCCCGGAACGTCCCGTCTGGATTCTGGAAATAGCAGACGACATGAGGAAGACCGGAAGTGACGACTTTTACGCAGAATTGTTCAAGGGACTCAGGAAGTTTGGAATCGGTGCAAGTTCTATGGTCGCAAATCAGCTGGAGGTACTGTGATAGTTATAGGTGTGGCTCATGTCACGTGCCGATTTGTCAGTAGTGCCTGGGCCCAGATGGGAGGGGAGGTCGTGCATGTGCCAATTATTACATCACCCTCACAGGCCCTAGTCTCAACCGTGGTGATTCTATGTAGTTAGTAATTGCATCGGCTCTTTCTATAGGCAAGAAAAATGGTATACAAGGGTTCGTGATCGTGAACTTATCTCTCAATGACTAAGTGGCTTGAATAGGTAACTTTCAGGTTTTTGGGAGGTCCGCCTATTTCTTGAAATTGTGATGATCGCAATGTCTCGAAGTGCAGTTGGAAAAACTTTTGTGAGTATTGGTCCCGAGGAACATTTCGAGAGATGTTGAAGTTTTATGTAATTGACCAGAACTTTCAAGCGTTGAATCTTCCGTACTTCTACCCTCCAATCGGCTGTTCTAGGGGTCCATGAAGAGAGGGTTCGAATTTTGGTCTGCCAGTGGTTGCGAATTTCGCAGCTTCACTGGTTACGCAGTATCCGAACCATGGGCATGAGCCTGTGCCTGATAAATAGTTCTCCATGGACGGCTCCGAGGGTCGAATTCGTATTCCCTGGTCATTCTTTAAAGATTGAAATGAGCTATATGGTACTTTAGCCTTTTCTTTCTATTTTCCAGTGACGTCCCTTCAGGGAAACCTCGTAAAGATAGTCAAGAAAAAACATTAGTAATCGTTGATTCGGGGTATTGGAGTCAACTCCTGTGGTTGAGCGCCTCTAGCAATGAAATAATTACATAAATATGACAAAATTACAGACTGCTTTGCTACGTCTGTTGAGTTGAACCAACCCTTCCTGAACACTGTGCTTAGTGATCCCTCCGGAACTTCTAGTGTCCAACTGCCCAAATTTGATCGGAAAGCTGCGAATTGTAATAGAAACAAAGGCCTTGATTTTTAGACATGAAAATTAGAACGTGAAAATTAAAACGTAAAGTTAGAGCTTAGAAATAAGAGTTGAAGTCAAGAGAGACGTTGAAGGCGGAAGTTCTGCGGGCCATAACTTCTGGTCTTTCTATTCAGCGCCATTTAGCCATTACAAACAATCAGGTGACCATAAATACAATACGCCCTTCAGATGTGATTGGTAGCTCTTCTGAGTCGCTCATTTTCCTAGAATTTCCCTAGCCATCTGCCCACAAACTTGTCTTTAGTTTTCTGTGTTAAACCTTCTCTTACTTCAAAGCTTGGAGTCAGGTTGGGCTATGATAGTGTCATGCTGTGTACAGGACGCTTATGTGCAATATGGATTCTGGGCTAACTACTATACATCAGAGATAACAGCAGCTAGTGGCCGACTACTTGTGGCCCAATTCGGTTAAAGCCTCCTCAATGGCAGAGGTGAGCTTGTCAACATGGCCCTCGTACACAGAGAAGCCCATGTGGCCCACTCTGAAGTACTTTCCGACCAATTGCTTGTGGATACCACCAGCAACAGTGAAGCCCTTTTTGGCCAAAGCAGCAAGGAGATCGGGACCGTTGATTGTGTCTGGGAAGTAGACAGCAGTCAAACCGTGGGCTGCAACCTTGTGGTTGACAGGAACGATCTTCAAGCCCAATTTTTCAACAGAAGACTTGAATTGCGATGACACTTGTTCATGCTTTGCAAATCTTTTGTCCAAGGTTTCAGCAACAATGGCGTCCAACGACACCTTCAACGCAGTGATGGTCTGGACGGCGGGGGTGGCAAAGTAGGCGCCACTTCCGCTCTCATAAGCCTTCATGATAGGAGTCCATCTCTTCAACGAGGCAAAGAAGGTGGAGTCCTTTTCACGGGACAATGCCTTCGAAACGGCTCTCTCAGAAGCGTAGAAGATGGCCAATCCTGCTGGGACACCAATGGCTTTCTGGGAGGCAGTCAAAGCAAAGTCAATGCCCCATTTGTCGAACTCCAAGTTTTCCACGCCAATGGAGCAAACTCCGTCGACAATCACCAAGGTTTCGGGAGACGACTTCTTGACAAGGGCAGAGATGGCCTCCACGTCGCTGACCACCGAGGTGGAGGTGTCGACGTGGGTGATGGTGATGGCGGTGTATTTTTCGCTGGCCAACTTTTGGGCCACTTGGTCCAAAGGAACGACGTCTCCCACAGGGGCGGTGACCACGTCCACGTCGGCACCGTACACCTTCAAACACTCGGCGAACGAGTCGGAGAAGAACCCGGTGGCCAAGACCAACACCTTATCGCCGGGGTTGATCAAGTTGGCGGCAGCCACGTCCCATCCCAAGGTTCCAGAGCCGGACAACACATATGGTTGAGACTGAGGGTCGGAGGACTTAAACACGGTTCTCAAGTTCTTCAACACCGATTGGAAGGTGGCGACGAACTCAGGGGAGGTGTGGGCTTGGGAGGGCGTGGCCATGGCCCCAAGCACCTCGTCGGAGAACTCGATGGGGCCAGGAATCATGGTCAATTTGTGAGGGGGTTGCTTGTAGGAGGAGGACATTGTGGAGGGAATAGAAGTGGAGCTGGGATTGAAGTTGGTGCAAGTGGTGTGGATCAATTGGCGTGCAAAGCGGTTAGAAAACGTTCTAAGGGCAGAAAAGGGACGAATTGAGCCGTGGAAGGGGGTTCTGATCATACAGAGGTGAAGAAACAGTGAGTGGTGATAATTTCATTGGGGGCCCCACTGCTATGGAGATATCCGAAGCCCCGGGAGGAGTCATGTGATCGGCCAATCAAACGTGGGGTGCTTTGTGGCCGGTAGTAGTGACAGGAACTGCACAGAGGTGGAAAGATAGAGGACCAGAGTCCATAGAAAGAGGAAGAGAGTCTATAGAAAGAGGAAGGGAGTCGATATATGGTGAAACAGAGTCGTTGTATGGTGGAAAGACTGTTTGGATGGTGAAAGCTCGTAGAGATAGTGGAGGGACTGTATGGATGGTGGAAATTCTGTAGAGATTGTGGAAAGACGGTACAGATCTGAAGGTGAAAGGTACTGTATGTGCTGAAAAGTACTGTATAGGTTGAGTTGCGGTGCTGAAGAGCAAAGGCCGAGGGTAAAGGGGGCTTGAAGGAAGAAGCGGGAAGAGCATGAATGAGAGAATATGGAGAGAGAATGAGGATACGGAGAGAGAGTGAGAAGACCATACAGTTGGGAATGGAGGTGAAAAGAGTGAAGAAATGGGGGTGTGGCTAGTTCGAATTCATGGCAGCGATAGGTTCTAGGAACAGATGTGAAATGTGATGTCGGGGTACTCCGAGCTTGTTCAGTTCCCAGTACTGAAGTCAATTCGTGAAGAGGACACACCATGTCGCAGTAGTCAAGAGAGAAGGAATTTCGTAAGTAGCATGAGGAGATGAAAGTAGACAGGGAATCGGTCTCCACAGCGAAGTGGTGACTCTGAAGTATGATTTGTAATGAGTTCTATTTCGTTGTCGTAGATAACACTTTATTTCTGCTGACTCTCATGATATGGAGGATCTTCCTAGTCATCGGTGAAAATGTGATCAAAGGATAAATAGTGAAAAGGTAGCGAAAGATTCATTTAGACATTTTCAGAAGGAGGTTATAGCAGTGGTTTTTTATCTGTATCTGGATCTTCATTTCACCGGAATACCTTTATCTGTGTCGGAATACATCTGATTTTTCAATTTTTGAAAATTTATGTAATTCGTGCAAGTTTAGAAATTCAACGTTCTTCAGAATTCACCACCAAACTCGTAACATTACGCTTTCAAATCTTGGTTAACTTGCCAAACATTTTCAAATCACAAGACCCTTCTAGAAGTTCACTAATTTGGTTGTGGTTCAATCTTACCGTACAGTACCACAAGTCAGTTTGCAGATAAAAACAAGCCAGGCTAGTTTGACTTTGTCACCACGCAATAATTGGCAGTTCTTAACTGAGACTATTGGACTTGTTAGGAGACCTAAAACCACAATTCCTTGAATTTGAAGCTGAAATACATGTGAACATGTTTGCTATTTACACTCCAATTGAAGTTCTAAATGTTTTGTATGAGATTACAACCTCCAGGTTAGTCGAAAATCGCACCTATCTGTGAAATTTCATGACACAAGCAGACGCATATTGATATTGAACCAAAAATGAGTCTATTAAAAGCTTGAAAATCCTATTGAAAGCTTACCCTAGGTTAACACTAGAGGAAAATATATCATTTGAATTTTCACCAAATTATTAAAATTTCGATGAAAGATTTATTGGTATTGTAATTGGAGATCATTTGGTCACGAATTAGCGAACATAATTCATTTTACGGGGGAACTTTAATCCCCACTTTAAGTGAAATCTTCACTTCTCTTCACAAAATATTTAAGAACAGAAACATTGAAACGACCTTCATTCTTTTTACCAGCTGTAGTTATCAATAACTTTTGCTTCGCTTAGAAGTTCATTAGTACTCACAAGAACAGGTCTCCCTAACATGAATTAGAACTTAATTATCTCTACATGAAAGGTTTTATTTCCTGGAAATTCAACCTTCCTCTTCTCCTTCCCTCAAATCCATTTCTGCTGCTTTGATCTTGACTTGTTCTGAATTGGCCCTCCATCTGTTGCAGCCATGCGCCCGCGCACGACCGCATCTTATATATTCATACTTACGTTTTCTGTTACAAGCTGAGGATGTCATTAGCGTCAGTTTCCAGCACTGGATCCGAAGAGGAGAATGAAAGACGCCTCAAAGCTTTCTTGAAGGAAGAGGAATCGTTTCAGAACCAAACTCTGAGTATTCACAGCTCCATAGTTTCCCAAGACGACTCTTTGAACCAATTGGCATCTCCTATCACAGTGGGCAAGAATGATAATATGAAGAGTAAAATCACCCAGGCACTCGAGAACCTTGGCCAGGGCCAAACTCTCTTAGTAGCTAGGGCCAAGGGAATCTCAAAATTGGTGTCTATAGTGGAAATCGTGAAGCATCAATTCGCATCTCCTGTGATCCAGTACAACAAGATCATCCACTATGATTCGACTGTGGGACGGGAACACCCCAAAACCACGGCGGCAACGCCTGAGCAGAAGGCTCTAGAGCATGTCAGGGGTCCTAAAGTGTTCCGCTACCAGATCATGTACGTGTTGTTAACCCTGAGCGAATTGACTTCCAATATGAAAGGATGGACCAAGCAGACCCCCGCTTAATTAAATAGACCCACAGAAAGGATGAAATTGATCTCTACCGATCCCGTGGGAATACAAACCGCTTTTTGCCTGGATTTCCACGTATGTTCCACGAACATGCCACCAAAAATACGCCAAAAACTCACCAAAACCCCCAAACTGTTGCATACACGCAAAACTGTTGCAGTCACCATCACAATTGCTTCCCACAATCACCCCCTGCACACGCCGCCCTACCACAGCCAAATTCCCAGCTATTCAATGGCACTAACGTCCCTCCAGGAATCGCCTGATTGCACCCGGCCTGCACACAGCTACGAGTCACGTGCGTGGCCTAGCCAATTAGAGCGCACCAAAGTTTGTGAAAAAAAGCGTGAGAAAGTCGTAAGATCTATACATAGAGGTCGATACAACTCCATTCAGTCAGTCTAAGTCCACAGCACATATTCACATAGTTCATAATGGCCATCGACGCAGAAAACTTCAAGTTCGAAACTCCCCAATTCGACGCCAGATTCCCTCACCAGAACCAGTCCAAGCACTGTGCTCAATCCTACATTGACTACCACAAGTGTGTCAGTGTGAAGGGTGAAGACTTCGAGCCATGTAAGGTGTTTTTCAAGACTTTCACCTCATTGTGTCCCCTCGACTGGGTTGAGAGATGGGATGACCAAAGGGCCGCCGGTAAGTTCCCTGTCAACATGGACGCTTAAGTAGCATAGAGCTCATACTACAATACATGTATAAGTGAACCACGCTTCGGAGGAAGCATCAATGGAGGGTCCATTGATGAGTAGAATTGACACCAGAGGGCGAAGCAGAATGAACCAACGCAATGGGAGTTGAAAGCACGGTCCCCAGTGTTACAACAACAGTGTTGAGCCTGTTGTAGTTACAAATTGAGCCTTCCGATGGGCTCATAGTTAAGCCCTACTTTGAGTGGTAGATAAGGGAAATAGAGACCTTCAAACAACCACCACTTCAGATTCACAGGTCCAGATGGAATGGAGAGAATGAACAGAAATGTTGTAGAATTCTTCTTTGATCGAGTCTACTCTTATTGTGACTACTTTGAAGGTGTTTTGTAGGAGTTCAAATGCGTTAAAGTGGTGAAATATCGCGGTGCTTCCACCTTTATCTATAGTGAGTTCAGGTGCGACCAATACCAATGGCTACCATATGCAATAGTGTATGTAATTAGTGTCTACGGGGACATGGGAGAAGATCTGGATACCAATATAATCCACCGGATAAGACGTAGGGATTTATTGGGGTGTCTAGTCAGTTTATGGAGAATTTGGGAGATGCTTGGTATTTTTCACCAGAACTCATCCTCGACCCAATTCTCATTTCTGAACTCATTGGAGCTGCCCTGGATGTGCTCATCAGTGAACAAGTCTCCGTAGGGATCGGCCTTGTTCCTCTTCGAGTCAGCGTATTGCTTTTCAAGGTCGGCGTTTTCTCTGTCCAATTTCTTGCGTTCTGCCTGGATATCCCGAATTAACTGCTGTTGCTCATTGATGAACTCTTCGGTAGATTTCTCTGTCTTGGTCTTGTTGAGTTTGTTCAACAACATGTTGTCCTTTTTTGCCACGTGAATTCTTTTGACCTGTTTCTGATTTTTGAATGTGACAGTTCCGATATCCATAGATCCGTCAGTATGGAGGTTTTCAACCGGAGTGTAGATCACAGTGATATTATTGAGCTTGCTGGCCTTGATGGAGTTGGCCTTGGTGAGCTGGGCCAATTGCTCCAACAAGTTGGCATCTATGGTGAAATTGTCAAACGATTTGAATGTAGCCAACTCTTCTTTGGAGAGTTGAAGATAAAGGTGAGCAGATGAGTAATTATCCACATGGAACCAAATGTTCTTTGGGTGGGAGTGCTTTATTAACGGGTCGTTTTCCACTTTATCTCTTCCCATGTATATGGTGGCATCCCGGAAATCGTTTACGGGTGCAGTGAAATAGAACACCATTTTAGCAGATCGGTGAATGAAGATTAAATGAGATCCTGAAATGAGTTCTTGGGTGGTTCAGGATATGAAAATTGGGTTCACGCTATGAAAGGACCAAATAAAACTGCGGTATGTGTTTTTCAGAGTTATTCAAATGGGTTTGAGCAGCTGTGGAAGCAGTGTATGTGTCAATTATGGAGTTGTGGAGTGGAGGATTGATTCGAGGGCACCGAAAAGGAATGCGACATTGTTACTAAAAGTGAGAGATGAGACCGAAGAAAGAATAAAGACTGAAGAAGCGACACCTTATTGTTTCACAGGCCCCAAACTTTGGATTAAGAACGCATCAGAGTCATCTTAGTGGATAGTTGCAATGATACTTTAATTGAACCTACAGAGTATTTGGCCATGGAAACTCAGTAGTATGAACCCTTACTAATCTCGGAGGATTGAATGTCGCACTCTTCATGTACCCACCTTCAGTTCCAATATATACTGATTCAACTATTTCATTTGAAGTAAGTGAAGGTGATGATAAAAACGTGTTAGTTAAATGATGCGAGAAGCTTGGACAGAACCCATGGTAGAGGTGCCAGAGAAAGTAACTTCAAGTAGAAAAGAGCCCAATTGGAATGATGCCAGAGAAGTGGAGTACATATCAGAGCCAACGTGTAAACTGAAACAATTCGAAACAATCCAAAACAACTCGAAGTCAAAAATTGGACCACTCGGAGTATCAATTATAACCCAAGATATCGTAGATTATATTGCTTGAAATGACATGTAATCACGATTAATACTGCTTTCGGTGTTTGGAGAGAAAACCTGAAACACCACCCTTAATTTCATAGAGGTATTAACTACATGACATGATTTAGTGCTAGAAATTCACATACGCAATCAGTGAACGTCATTGACCAGTCAGTGCTGCCCGAGAAGCTTAGAATGCTCATCAAGTGAGTCACTGCTCCGAATGGAAAGATCCAATTAGATCTGGAATGGGACGATCCACTAGAGATCTGGATTGGAATGTTTTCTTCGAATTCAACTTGCTTCGCAGTGCGCTAGGATATTCCAATAGCGGCTGGAAATCGTCTCGTCAACGATCGAGAGAGAAGACGAAGTCGAGGTCAAAAAGAGAAGTTTCTCCTGACCGTATGATACAGTGGTCATTAGGATTTTTATGTCTACTTGCATGGACATGATAGGGTAAATGTTCCAATATTATGGATTGGTGTCTTTTGCTGGTTACCATGTCCGATTACTACGGCAAATCCCAATAGCAGATCCCACTGGCAAATCTGGTGAACTGTCTAATCTCAAAAATTGCATGTTAGGTACATTCAACGGTATCGTTAGAGGAATCTACTCAACGGCACGAGAATGTGCAGCTTTGGACCCCTTCAAAGGACTCGAAACCTATTGATGCGAGCCTGGGTGGAACTTGAGTGAGGATCTGAAACACACACATGAATGTGGTTGGGGAAATGTGGAGTGCAAATTACATTCGTAGTCTTGTAGTTTGCTACGTAGTTCCATTAGAGTAGACTATGATAGAGAGTCAAGGCTCTCAGTCATCCTTCTAGTGTGAATCCCCCAAAGCAATAATTTAGTAGCTTGAGAGTTCTCATTAGACGAGAACTACGCTGGGGGCTTCAATTCTGTGCTCTGAATCACTAGCATTAAGTATTTATTACACTCTACAATAACACTGGCTAATACTTCAAGAACAGTAGTTTTGGGTCATCTAAAAACCAATGTAGGTTTCAAAACGTATTTCTTTTATTAACATATGCTCTACAATATTTTACTAAATCTTATTGCCAAACCTCGTGCTCTTATCTTTTCTCCTATTATTTGCCACAGCTGGCTAGCCTGACCACAACATCACACACTATACTGCTGGCCAGAAAATCATTCGTACTCGTTAGAATAATATTGTTACCTAGTTATTATGGTTTCTTTACAAAATTTCACTTCTTCTCGGTCCACAATTTTCTACAATACCACTATCACTTGGTCTACAATTTTTTCACAATCCCACCACCCCTAGACACCTTACACCCTCTGCACACTGTTAGAAGGCATCACTCACATGCATACCACCTATTGTAACCTGTAAGTGAGCCACCGTAGCCCCGGCCCAATAATAGTGCTGGGGCAGGACAATAAGCTCACTAATACGAAATTTAACACTGGAACTCACAATACTGTGCGGACATTATACACAACAATACTCTTGACACCTACAATTCTATACGTTTGCATTCAAATGCTGCAACAGCGTCCATGTCACAATAGTTTGCAACCAACAGAGAGGCCAACAGAAGAACTTACGGAGGCAATTGAAGAACCTATTGACCGAGTCGCTCTTTGCTGTGCTGGTCGCACCGGATTAGGAAATAGTTTGGAACCATGATTGCACCAAAATTCGACACGCTGGAGGTCCTTCCCCATGTGCTCGTTTTCTTTGTGCCTTCCACGTATCGCTTGCAGGAGAGGTTGTAACCAAAACACAGGCACGTGATAACAACAAACATGGGAGGTTTTCCTGGCACCGATCCACCGGTGCCAATTGGACTAGGACTGGAACTGGATTCGAACAGGCCGGATACACCTAGAAACAAAATTTCAGCACGTGCAACGAGATATTACAGGGACCCTATTTATCCACGGATTCATGTTTCACTAGTGGGTCTAAAGTGTGGAAATTCCAGAAGCATCGTTTGTTGTATGGTTGTGGGCTCGTGAAAAATCGGCTGCGCACGATACAATGCTCTGGAAACACGCACTCCAGAGATGGGACTTTTCACCCAAATGCTAGGGCACTTTAGGGGCCCTAGCGAAGATCCTGGTGCTCTGAAAGCTCGTGGACGTAGTGTGTGATCGTGTCTACAGCCTAGGCTCCTCGCAATGCTGATAATCGGCCTTCAGGGGCGGATTTTCACCCTCTTTTCCCACGCTCTCTTAGACATCACAGAATGTGCGCATCTTGTCACAGTTCGATTTCACTTGCCAGTCTGTGCCCCAGAGCCCCTTTGTCTCACATTCCCGTAAGTTCTCCTTGCAACGCGTCGTTTTGTTTGGGGGTCGGGCTCTGTGTGAAAGAGCAGCGGAATAGGCTGGAGCTCTGGAGCTCTGGAGCTCTGGAGCTGTGTTCTTAAACCTGCGCAGCGAAAACCCCAGAGCTGGCGAATTGACAGACAAGAGCCAACGGCCTGGCGCAGAAGTAGACGACAAAGACCAGAAAGCCGCTCCGTATGCCCATTCCCCTATTTGCACCGTCTTTGTAGCCCCAGCAATGGCCCCTTCGAGCTCTTGGGCTCATTCCGTTCTTCGTCTACATTCATGTAGTGGATGTTTCACATTGGCCCAGGGGCCGAACCAGCAAAACACCCGCCCCGTATCCTGCACTTTGGCCCAGTATCCTGCACTTTACCCCCAGTATCCTGCACTTCCCCTTCCCTCCCTGCACGCACCTGCTACAATTTCCTCTTCTTACAGTGCTGGTTGTTCCCCCTTACGCGTTCCTACATACAGTTTTGCACTTTACACCTGAATTACTCCATTCGTATAAAAGTTTTGGGTTCCCTCGTAGTGTCTGTTTATCCCAGTTATTCATTCCTTTATTAAGACATCACTCTAGGCGGTCTATTCCTTATCAGGTATCAATCCAACTTCTACAATCCTTTACACCCTCTTTATACACTCTTTGGTCCAGCCGTTGTCCTTCCTTCATCTCACGGCTATTCTTCTGGCAATCGTCCCTCATTTGGCTTAGTCTCCTCTACATTGCCTCAGCTTTATATATCCAGCGACCGTCCTACCCCCAACCGAACCCCCCCGCCCTCCAAGTCAAGCACTGCTCCCAAAGTGCCCCTGAGTCAATCAACCGTCCCGCCGCCACATCGCCCCTAAGCAGTGCTCTTGCTGCCCGGTGTGTCCCCCGTTGATTGTTTATCGAGCCGCCGTGACAGAGCCCTCCATCGCCTGTTTCCGCTCGTTTCCACATCCCAGCCAAGTGCAGCTGCTAGCGAGTGTTTCACGTTCCGACACTCCGTTCCAGCGCCCCACCCGCCAGCTTCTTCGCTGCTTCTTCTCCGTGTAAGAAGCTGCTGCCACCTCAGCTGTTCTGCTACCTCCAGTGCTAACACACTTGTCGCAGTCAATCTCGCAGCATATATTCCAGGTGCCCCGCCAATTGGCAATCTGTTGAACAAGCGCTTGCCGGTGCCTCTCATTCGTCCCCTTTTTCCACATTGCACCTCCAGTCATAGAAAATGATAGATTATGAATCTTTGCTTGAGTTCGAGGAGTCCCTCAGATCCACCTCGGGCTCTACCCGTCTGATTCTCTTGAACAATTTGGAATTGAAGATCGAATGCGCCCGTCTGGCGTCCTTCACCGACGAAATGTCTCCGACCACTCTTCCTGAGTTCTCTGCCGGAGATTTGGACCGTTTGTACGAACAGTACAGCATTGCTGACGATGAGTTCATCACCTGCTCCAAGTGTGGTCGTTCCTTGCAAGATGAGAACACCTACAAGAGCTGTTGCAAGGCCTTCGTCAAGAACAGTGCATCCATTTCCTCCAAGTTGGAGGTTTCGTACTGGTTATCTTTGATAAACAATCCAACTAGAACTATAAACACCTTGCCTAACTACACAGAACTTTTGTGTCTACAACAAGGAATCCCTAATCAGTTGAGAGCCAAGGTATGGCTGAAGTTGTTCTTGCTCAACACAAACGAAATTCCTCAGGCTTCAATGTTGGTATTCAATAACTTCCAACACTCATACAACTCAGAGATATCAGAGCAGATAAGTAAGGATTTGAACAGAACCTTCCCTGCGGTTACTTTCTTTGAGAAAGAAGAGACCATCAAAAACTTATCTACCATCTTGAACGTTTATGCCAATTATGATGCCGAATTAGGGTATTGCCAGGGTCTCTTATTCTTGGTCGGAGTCTTGTATTACCACTTAAATGGCGATAGTGAGTTGACTTTCCACTGTTTAGTTACCATCATGGAGTCAGAGGTTGAGTTACATAACATTTTCACAGCTTCTACCATGTCTGACACTTTAACCTTATGGTACAATGAATTTTTGGAGATCTTGAAAGCTACCGATAAAGAATTACATGATCATCTCACATCATTCGTGGAAACACAAGTATTCCTTTACCAATGGTGGCTCTCATTTGTTTCCAGCCACTCTCCAGATTTATCAATCGTCAATAGAATCATGGACTTTTGCATCATCGAAGGCTGGAAAACCGGTTTGTTCAAGATCTCCTTGGGCTTGTTGGTTATAAACAAACCAATCATCATGTCTCTCGAAAAAGGAGATGAAGAAGTGATTTACCAACACTTGTTGAACGAGTCCAAATGGGGAAATGTTATCAACGATCTCGATTTATTCTTCGGTGACTTGTTGTTGAAGTGGGATGAATCGTTGTTTCTAAAAGAAGTCCAACATCCAGTCATTCAGGCAAATGAGCAGGTAGCCAAGGCCAAATCATCCTCTTTGGTCGGAAGATTTAAGCAGTTTTCCATGAATTTATCAGGAAATTCCAGCACTTCTTCCACTTCATCCCAAACATCAACCAGAGAAAGATCAGACAGTTCGGATTCTGCAAGTCAGACCAATCATTCGAGCTTGTCTATCTTCTCTCACCAGAGAAACAGCCAAACGCAACATCACAACACCGAATTGGAATCTATATATTCTGATATCAGTGAAGTGAGTAGCAATGAACAAGGAAAGTCTTTCGCTGACTACTTGAAGTTGCCATACTTGAGCAAGCGTGTCACCGAAGAACAAGAAACGACAATGCAAGCTAACCCTGACGACTTAGTGATCGAGAACCATACCCTCAAGGCATTATTAAGAAAGGCGTATGGCATGTTAGACGACGAACTGATGGAAGTCACTGCTTTAAAGAATGAAATATCTAAGGTTATTGACGTTGCACAATGTTGAATGTATAGTATATATTAGGGAATATTAAGGTTATCAGGTTTAAGTCACGTAGCTAAGCAACCACGACGGCGTAGAGTGGGGCCCACTGATTACGTAATTAACAAGTGACAAGAACGGGCCATGGGCGACCAAAGACGGCCTAAAATTGCAGAAAGCTAACGGAACTATCAGCTTTACTCCACACTAATAGCACGCCCAAGTACAGCTTCTTTCGGTGCTCCCTTTAATATTTAATATCACCTAGTATAGGTGATAGATACAACTAATTGGTAGCTCGGCCAGTTCTTGTCCAAAATCCATCAAAACTACACCACAATTAATTCCGAAACGCACGTACTCCACTAGAAAGGACACCAGCACTGTAAAATGCTCAGCTCTTCAAACGCTCTTCCAACTCTTCCAGCCAACCTTCCCAACCTGCACTGTCTCTGTCGCAACACCAGCACTGGTTCCCCATACAACCCACAGTTCTCTATATCCGGGTAACCCGCACTCAAAAATTTTCGTGTTGGTGGCCAAACTAACGCTCTCTCTTTATCTCCATAGCACCTACAACTTACTGGCACATTCATTTAGCATTCACGGTATTCTAGACTACTGATTAGATCTATTATACAACACTCTGCATCGTTATAGAACCAAGTGAGCCTCCAATTCACTTTCCCTAATATTGGCCAGCTTCACCGGGATCAATTGCCTCTCTATCTTTGACCCCACGCCATACAGTTGCCCCAATTGAATTGTCCAGGTATTCCCCAACAAAGGTTCAATTGTCCTAAATCGTGACTTCATCAGCAAGTAATAGCCCTAAGGGCACAGAAGCATTAGAATCAGCCGTCGACCTCGAAGCCCTTTCCATCACCACCGCCGGGTCCAACACCTCCAAAGCTGCTAACACCACCAAAGTAGCCAATACAGTCGAAGAAAACGATCTCAGAGAGGATCCAGAACTCATCAAGGTAGTTCTCACACAGCTCTCGATTCTCCTCACCAATCTTGACCAAGACAACGTCCATTCACACCACAAACAGGCGAGACACTTGATCGACAAATACGAAGACAACCCCATCTTCCTTGAGCATTTTTACGACAAGTTATTCAACCTCGTAAAGTTTGCCGATTTCACATCCAAAACCCTTACAGTCGTCGAGCAGTTTTTCGAAAAGGAACTTGCGTGCTTTTCTAGTGATCTTTACCAATTCGAACTCATCTTACTCAAACTTCAATCGATCTTCGATTTCAAGGAACCCAAAGTTAAAGTTACAGAGTTTGTCGAAAAGTACAGCTTAGATCCACTTCTCAAGTTCATCCTTCTCATAAAGTTCGAGCAATCCGATCCAGAGCCTGCAAGAACCCTTATACAACAATACTCCTTCAAAATCATTAGTATTTTACATCGTCGTCTGGAATTGGAAAACTTTAACTGGTCGTTATTCTTTGACAGTATCTTACACACTTCGAGCGTTCCATTTATTTACAAACTCACTTCATTATCTGCTTTTGCAAGTTATTATCCTAAACTCGAACACATCAGCAACTTCTATTTAAAAGTATTGAACATGTCCTTCAAAGATTTAGTACTTGAAATTGGTCCTCAAAACTTGTTGCCAGAGAAGATATTACCTAGCTTATTGCAAATCAAACCTACTGAGATAGACCTGAGCATTGCATTGATTTTATCTGAGATATTGATTCCTGGCTCACAAGGATTGAATGGATTAGCTGTGACTAATAACTTACCTGAGGCTAATGCCAAAGGAGCACAATTACAAGCATGCTTCCGTGCATTGGAGCAACAACGCAAGAATTCTATCACATGGTATCAAGTTTTTGCCGATGTTCGTGACAATTTAT
This sequence comes from Suhomyces terraborum, assembly GCA_030582495.1. Lineage (NCBI taxonomy): Eukaryota > Fungi > Ascomycota > Pichiomycetes > Serinales > Debaryomycetaceae > Suhomyces > Suhomyces terraborum. Next base: position 43,685 of record JAKTXJ010000017.1, on the reverse strand, counting down.
TAGAAGCGGCTCATAGAAAAGATCAACCTTCCATGTCGAGTATAACTCAATTTTTGTCTTCTTTAGATTTTCGGGTTGAAGTTATTGATATTTTCTTGAACTATGATTGGTGGTTCAATAAGACATTGTTGTATATTTTGCATACGATAGACGCCCAACAGGGTGGATATGATATTTCAAATTCTAAAAATTTAAGATATTGTTTCAACAACGAACAAGCTTTACCGAACCCACCACCAGGTACTCCTCAGAGAAGGAACATCTTGAAGTTCATCAATGTTGGAAAATTAGAACTCACGGTCCTCACAAATATTCAAAAACAACAACAGGATCAAAATCAGATTGTGGATGAACAGGAAAGAAAATTGAATCATTTCTTGACTCAAATTTTTGAGCACGATTACCGTGTTTTCCCTGAATATTTGATCGTGGCGGCATTAACTTTCCCAGAAAAGACTCCCTTCATTCGCGACTTAATTGATACTTTGTTTACTTTACTTATGGATAGCGACAATGCATCACTCCCTCAAGTTCTTCATATTTTCAGACAATTGGATCTTCAGCTCCTTACAACAAGGTTACTTGACTATTATGCTCTCAGACATAGTATCGAGGCAATCAACAAGATTTTGTTCTATTCCTCAAAGGTTGATTTGATAAGTACCGTTATGTCTAGAGTGTGGTCATTGGATCCCAAGATAGCTGTGAAGTTCTTAGTCGAGACATCATTTTTTGATTACGATTACAAGTCTGTTGTCGATTCCAAGATTAAAGATCCTCAACAAAAAACTATCTTCTATCCTGCTTTACTAGACACTCTTGATGAAAGAGCACAACGTGATTATGAAAAGGGTCAACAAGCTTTAGCTGGCGCAGCACTTGCACCAAGTATTAATGATCAATTCAGATCGTTGAATATTCCGGTAGTTTACTATTTGCTTGAAAAATTGAAATCAAGTAAGGGGTTAGTTGATTCAGAAAAGTTGAAGAATCTTCAGTTATTGTTATTGACTACTTATCCAAGACTTATAAATTTTGGAAACGGCCATGATGAAGCAATTTTGGTAAATTCCAGAATCTCCAATTACTTTCCACAAAACGTGGAACAGGAAATGAAGGCTTACTATTCCAAAATGTATAATAAGGAAGTTGATATTAAGGATATTGTGGAAATGCTTATTAATATGAAAGCAAGTGATGAACCTCACAAGCAAGATGTATTTGCTTGTATGATTCACTCTTTGTTGGATGAATACAAATTTTTCGCAGAGTATCCATTATCTGCGTTAGCTTCCACTTCACTCTTATTTGGTGCATTACTTGAGAAAGATTTAATCCAAGGAACAACCCTTACAGTTGCTTTGAATTTTATCTGGGAATCATGCAATCAACCTCAAGACTCACATTTGTTCAAGTTTGCAGTGCAATCCTTGTACAATTTCAAGTCAAGATTACATGAGTACCCCATGTATTGTAAACACTTACTCGAGTGTCGTTCATTGTCAGCACATGCCAAGATGTTCCAAATTGTAAAAGACGCATCGAATGGTATTCCTTGTTCTGGTCAAGCTGCCACGCCTACCCCGGATGTAGGTCCAAAGTACCAATCCATTCGCGTCACAGAAAAGACAATTGGGTATGTGAAACAAGAAGAACCTACTGAAGCAGTCTCCGATAAGTTGTTGTTTTTTGTGAACAATATGACTGGGGATAACATGAAAATTTCTGAAATCAAGGAATTGTTATCAGAAAAGTATTTCGCTTGGTTTGCAAATTATCTTGTCGCCGAGAGAGCAAAGGCTGAACCAAACAACCACGCATTGTATTCAGACTTGGTAAGAAAGTTTGACAACGCCATCTTTTTCGAATATGTTTTGAACGTTTCGTTGAGGGAAGTTGAGCGTTTGGTGAGAAACTTCAAAGATTCGGCTACAGAAAGAAATCTTTTAAAGAATTTGGGAGCATGGCTTGGTAAAATAACTTTAGCTAATGACAAACCATTGAGGAGAGATCAAGTTGCTTTGAAATTCTTGTTAGTTGAGGCTTTCGATTTCAAGTCATTGCCTTTAATTATTCCATTCGTTTGCAAAATCTTGGATCAGGTGCAATACTCAAAGATATTCAAGCCCCCAAACCCCTGGGTTCTTGGTATTATCAAGGTTTTGGTTGAATTGTACGAATGCGCTGACTTGAAACTTAACTTGAAGTTCGAAATTGAAGTTTTGTTAAATAGTCTTGCTTTGAAGATTAAAGATATTGATGCCTCAACTTTGATTAGATCTCATAATTCGAATCCAACAGCTTTAGCTGCCATGTTTGGAATTCACCCTGAGACGGTTACCTTGGCCAATGATATCTCAAGATTGGCCATTGAATCATCAGAGCCCATGGACTCTAGTCGTGTCATTTCTTCCAGACAACATTTCGGTCAAGAACCATTGCAAGTGCATGTTCAAGCTCAAGCTCAGGCTCAAGCTCAAGCTCAGGCCCAAGCGGCGCAAGTTCAAGCGCAAGTTCAGGCCCAGGTTCAAGCGCAAGCACAAGCACAAGCACAAGCGCAAGTTCAAGCTCAAAGAGTTGCTCAAGGACAACCAGGAGAACCCACTCTTGATACTTCATTTAGTACATTGTTGGGAAATACTGTATTCACTCAACATGCTAACTTGAGAAGAGCCTTCCAAGCCTCTTTGACCAGAGCAGTGAGGGAGTGTGCGGTGCCTATCTTAACTAGAGTTTCGGAAGCTGTTCTCACCACAACCGAAGCTCTCATTACGAAGGATTTTTCTACGGAAAGAGATGCTATCAGATTCCGCAAAAGTTATCAAAACATGGCTCAACAATTATCTCACACCATGGTTCTTTCCAGTGGTAGAAAATTGTTAGCAGAAACAATTGAGGCTACCATGCTTCAATTGCTAGGTAACAGTGAATTTCCTGTGGCAGAGTTGAATGCAGCTATTCAAGCAAATATTGGATTATGTGTCGACATCGTTGATAGGATCGCATCTGATAATATCAGTGAATTAATTGATGAAAAGATGCAAAGTCAAGTTGTTACAAGAGAACAATACACTTCCAAGGAGCCCTTTATTGCAGATGGTACTTCAGAATATGCTTTGAGGTTACCTATTCCTCTTGGCTTGAATGCGGAAGGATTGAGTGTAAACCAACTCAGGATTTACGAAAATTTCGGTTCAAATGCCACTGGCTTAAAGATAGAACAACCACCTGCTCTGCTCGAGGCTACAGCTCCAGTGGCGACTCAAATTCCAATTTCTCATCAGGAAGTTGTTCCGTTAGACCAACTTTTCGCTACGTTCACCCAAAGTTGCGAAAAGGCTATTCTGTTATTATCCGAAGTTACTGAAACTAAGCTTTCCGCTCTCAGTCCTTCTCATCCAATCATGTCCACTATGACTCAGGTGTTATCCATCGCACAATCTAATGCCTTGAAATATCCTGAATTATTACTCAAGGCTGCGCAATATGCTGTCAACTGTCTCTTCACCCAAGCTCACGAGAACCCTATGAGTAATGAAATTTACGTTGTGATTTTAGACAAGTTGTGTGAGTACTCTCCATCTACAGCAAAAGATGTTACCTGGTGGCTTGTTCATTCGTCTGACCAACGGAAATTCAACATGCCTGTAATCTTTTCTTTGTTGAAGGTCCAATTGGTACAATCAACCAAGTTAGATGCCTCAATCAGCAAACTCATCAACGAGTCCAACAATCCCGTTGTTGTTAAATTTGCATCCGGGTTGTTATTGAATGTATTCACCTGTGAAGATTTACGTCCGATTGCTCTCAGATCCGAATTTGGTTTGACACTTGATGCCTTGGCTAAATTCGAAAGTGCCGAGGATACAGACGAAGTTAAGCAAGCAATTGAATCCCGTGACAACTTGTTTGATTTCTTGAAAAAGACTTCGTTACCAGCTGCGAATCAACTTTATGTTCAATTGGGATATGTATTCTCGGAATGGATCAAGTTGTTGACACATGGTGAACAATCTGAAGATTTGCAAGATCAATTTATTCATGGCTTATTGGATACTGAAATTTTGACTAACCCAGAATATTTTCAAGTCTTCTTCAAAGCAGCAATTGAGATTTCTGTTATCTCATTTGGAGCTGAACATGAAGTTAGAAGTAGAACCCAGCACGAAACCTACTTGGCAGTTGATACTTTGGCAATGTTGATTGTTAAGATCATTTCCAAGTTCGAGGGAAAGGAAGATTCCGTTGAATACTTGAAGAATATTGTTGGGATTGTGTTATTGGCTTTAACCAATGATCATGAAAACGCAAAGACATGGAACGAGCGTGCCTACTTCCGTTTCTTTTCATCGTTATTGGCAACGTGGAGCGACTACTCAATCAAGGAACAGATTGTCGGTTTAGATAATGACTTTTATCTCTTCATTGGTGATGTGTTGAACTCTCTTCAACCAATCATTTATCCCGGCTTTACTTTCGCGTGGGTATCCTTGATTGCTCATCGGATGTTTTTGCCAAAACTTCTCGAATTACCTGATGGTGAAGGATATGCAACTGTCGTTAAATTAATGACGGCTGTTTTGAAGTTCCAATCTGTTTACTCGAAGAACGTCAACCATGATGTGATCAGCGTCATCTTCAAATCAGTAAATAGAATTTTTACTGGATTGTTGCATGACTATCCTCAATTCTTAGTCGAATGCCACTACCAGTTGGTGACAGCAGTTCCAAGAGGTTATGTTCAATTGAGAAACTTGATTTTGGCCGCAGCCCCTGCAAATGTCTCCGTTCCTGATCCATTTACGCAAGGGTTGAAGGTTGAAAGACTTCCAGAAATTAATGATTCACCCGTCATTGCATACAAGCCAGTTGATGATTTGGTCAAGGTCGGATTGAAGAAACCAGTTGATAATTTCTTGAGGATCCCAGCGCCAGCTTTGATGAGATCGATCTATGCTGGTATTAAATTGAATCATCCTAAAGAAGTTAACGGTTTTGGCACCGACATTGTTCATTACAACGTGAAATTGATCAACGCGTTAGTTTTGCATGTTGGAATCTCTGCTGTTGCAGACAGATTACCTAACAATGCTCGTGGCTTCAACACTAAGTCTTCACAAGTAGCGTTATTAGTCGATTTGATGAACCACGGAAGCCTGGAGTTCAAATTCCACTTGATCAATGCTATCGCTAACCAATTGCGTTATCCAAACAGCCATACTCAGTGGTTTATTGGTATAATTCTACACTTCTTCAGCTCTGGAACTATTTGGGGTACACCTCAAGCCAAATTGGTGGTTCAAGAATTGATTACAAGGGTTTTGTTGGAGAGAAGAATTGTCAGTAAACCACATCCATGGGGTCTCACGATTGTATTTACTGAATTGGTCAAGAATGACGACTTTGGCTTTTTTGAATTGCCGTTCGTCAAGGAATCCAGTCCTGAACTTCGTGCGATCTTCGATTCTTTGGCAGTCAATGTCAAGGGTTCCAGTCCTGCTGCTGAGAACTGAGTTCTCTTAATGGTATTATTATAACGAATATTATTGTCAATGTATTATTATGATTTTTATAATTCTCCGTAGTTGTCAAACATATTGAAGTCGTAGGATAAATTCGATGTCACCAAGGTTACGTGAATTTTTCATTTGAGGATTTCCATGGATACTTTTCTGATTCGAAATGTTACTGTAATAGTTCGTTATACTTAAGTATATGATTTAAACACCAATTTGGGGTGGTCGGTCCAAAATCAAGTCTTGGTTCAACCTCGTGAAGCCACTAGGGTAATAAATTTCGATGACCACGTACTTGTAGTTTTCTTCCATAAGTCGACATGAATATACTCTCCAAAATACTGGAGAGGATCAAGTAAGAACTATAATAATATTAGCTACAAAAGGGTTTACACAATTGGCTCCATATTTCAAGTGTATAAATTAATTATTAGTCAACTCCATGATTAAGTATATAACTAATTAAACAAGTGATTACTCTTCAACTTCAAAATAAACTACCCTTCCAACTCCATAATAAACTCCATCTTTAACACTATTTTAACACCCTAAATTACACTATTTTTAACACCAATATTAACACCATTATTAATTTCACAAATAACTCCACAAAGTAACCACTAATTCCCTTTCTGAAATCGTTGTGGCCAACGCCTTTCTCCTCAATCTACATTTATATCCTTTCCTCCATCTGTTGCTTCTCTTCCACCTCTCTTCCTTCTTTTCCCTCGCACTTAATGAATTTTCTCACTCTTTCTCGACGTCCGTATTTGTCACTATTTGTCACTCTTTGTCACTCTTACTCATTTCTCGCCCTCGCTCTGGGCACCCACGCACTTTTTCAGTATCACCAACTCACCGTCAACACTAGACCATCAAATCAAGACTCATGTCTCGTGTCAAAAGAATCGCCAAAGAGTTGGAGGAGTGTCGCCAAGACACTCAGTCCGGAGTGTCGTTGAAGCTCAACAATGAAAACGACTTGACCAAGTTGACGGGATACTTTAAGGGCCCTCCTGGAACGCCATATGAAGGAGGTGTGTTCCAAGTGGACATCAATATCCCCAACGAATACCCGTTCAAGCCACCGGTGATGAAGTTCGCCACCAAGATCTACCACCCCAACATCTCGTCAGTGACCGGAGCCATCTGCTTGGACATCTTGAAGGACGCCTGGACCCCCATTCTCACGTTGAAGAGCTCGTTGATCTCGCTACAATCATTACTACAATCGCCCGAGCCCAGCGATCCGCAGGATGCCGAGGTGGCCAAGCACTTCTTGTCCAACAGAAAGGGCTTCGACGAGACCGCCAGCTACTGGACCCGCATCTACGCCAGTGAAGACGAAAAGACAGAACTCAGCGACCTGGCGTTGTACGGCATCGACGACTCCATTGTGGTGCAATTCGAGAACATGGGCTTCCCTCGTGACAAGACCATCGATGTGTTGCGTAGAATGGGTATCAAATCCTTCAATGGAGTCACCAACAAGGCCGACACCGAAAACAAAATCTTGGAGGAACTCTTGCGTGAATGCCAATAATTTTGATAGTTAGGGCCAGTGTCCTCTCTATCCTGGTGCCGGCGCCTTCCTCCTCCCTGCCCCTCTCCCTCTGCTACCGTTCATAGCTCTTTCATACATCGTATACACCAAATAGAATCTCTCCACAATAGCCTGGGGACCTGATTAGCATGGTCATCCTGCACACGCGCATGCTAAAATTTTTCAAGGATCCGGAAATTCCAACTCAACTTACCCCATATCAGTGCTAGCAGGTCGGTTGTAAGTGCTACCATGACCAAATCCCCTGCTACCAACGGCAAGGCTGACCCAGTATTGTTGGAAGACCGCACTTCCTCGATTGGTTGGTTGTTTGTCACGTCGTACTACGAGTTCTACAACACCAAGATCGAGAGCATCCACAAGATATACCATGCCCAAGCTTCGCTTAGCCACGGACCATTCCCAGGTTCTGCCGACGAGGATGCTGTGCACAAGGCCCAAGGGACCGAGGCCATTGCTGCTCGGTTCAAAAACTCATTAGCTCCGAAGAACAGCAACCGCATTGTCATTTCTGATGCTGATTTCCAAGTCTCTTCGGGAAAGAACATTTTGATCGTTGTTTTCGGTGAATGGTCCAGACAAGACTCCCCATACTACCAATTCACCCAGACCTTCGTGTTGGTGCCTGGAAAGAAAGAAAACACCTTTGATGTGGCAAACGATGTGTTGAGGTTCACTGATCGCTCCATCCAGAAGCTCGAATTCAAAGGTGCAAAATCAGAGTCCAAGGACAGTGCTAAGGAGAACACTAAGGAAGTTACTAAGGCCGTGGTCAAAGACAGCGCCAAGGAAACCGTGAAGGATCAAATTCCAGAAGCAAAGCAAGCCACTCCAGACCAAACCGGAGCAGCTCGTGAAGTCAATGCCGAAGCCAAATCTGATGCCAAAGCAGTACCAAAGTCGATTGAATCCAAGTCCGAGGCTAAAGCAGAGCCTAAGACCGAAATCAAGACTGAAGTCAAGCCTGAACAAAAGACCGAAACCAAGCCAGAACTCAAGTCTGAACCAACCAAAGACACCAAGACCGAAACCAAACCAGAGTCGAAGGATTCTAAGGCCAAGGACGACAAGACCCAGCCAAATGGAGTAGACCCAGTGAAGGAAACCGGAGCTCCAATCAAGGAAGAACTTCACCAAGAGGCCACAGATGAAGACAAGGAGGCCACCAACGTGGACTCGGACGAAAGCATCGAATCTAAGTCCTCCTCACAACCAATATCATGGGCTGCTTTGGCTTCCCAAGCCGCATCTAAAGCCCCAACCAAACCCGTTCCTACTCCTAGTGTGACCAAAGTCACACCTGCCAAAAAGACCACCCCGGCACCTGCTGCAGCACAGAACAGCAGATTCAAAAAGGAAGAATGGTTCCCAATCTACATTCGTGGAATCAAGCAAGGCACCAAGGTCGTGGACGAGAAGGTGTTGAGAGACCACATTGTGAAGAAGTTCGGAGACCTCAAGTTTTTCAAGCCCAACGCAAACATTGCGTTGTGTGACTTTGTCTCTGCCGAGGGCCAAAGAAAGGCGTTGGATGCCAAAGAAACTGTTGTGGATGGTGTTACCATTTACTTGGAGCCTAGAGAGTCCAGATTGGGTAACCACAATGGCAAGAAATTCAAGGACCAAAAGGACAAGACCAACCCTGATACCAAGCGTAAGGTCGATAAAAAAGCTACCCCTGCTAAGAGGCCAGCCCCCAAGTCGGTGGAGTCGTCGAAGTAGTGTATATAGAGACCCTATGAGGACGTCTTATAGATTAATAATATGTCATATCCGGCATGAGTTTAGGGAACACAGTACAAAGAAGCATAGAGTGTAGATGAAGTGTTGTCACCGATTAGGGATACAAATCCAGCATGATAATGATTGAAAATGGATGAAAATGAGCATGATTGGGTGTAACTAAGTCAACTGAGAATGTAATTATTGTCATTAAATTTTGAAAGAAGGCCAATTCCAGAAGTGTTGCAGACAAGAAGGTACAAGGTGATGCTTGGTAGAGCTGCATACACCACAACGACCACTTCCCATGCCAGGGAGCACAATGTGTTGGAACTACCCTGGTGCCTTTAGGTCACGTGCGTGGAGGCACGTGACGACGTCTACGCCACGATCTACGTCCTGGCACGCACCTTCAACTGGAGCGTATCATCAACTTCTCTTCCTCGTATTCCAGAGAAAATGGACTTTTTACGGCGAAGAAGACGGTCCGAGGACGAAGACGACGATGACTTGATCAATGGGACCGCTCCAGCAACTCACAAGTCCAGAAAACCCCCAAACACTGCGTTCAGGCAGCAGAGACTTCAAGCATGGCAGCCTATTCTTACACCCAAATCGGTGATCCCGCTCCTTTTCATCTTGGTGATCATCTTCACTCCGTTGGGAATTGCCATTCTTTACACCACATACAATTCGGAAATGTTCTCGGTGGACTACTCCCACTGCGATCAGCTCACGGCTGATAAGTTCGAGAAGGTTCCCTCCAAGTACACCAGTCACCATTTCCAAAACAAAAACACCGACCCAGACTTCCAGTGGATGTTGAGCAACGGCACCGACGGCCAGCAGACGTGCTTGGTGCGGTTCAACTTGCCGGTGGAGATCAAGCCACCGGTGTACCTCTACTATAAGTTGACGAACTTCTTCCAGAACCACCGTAAGTACGTGGAGTCGTACGACTTGGGGCAGCTCATGGGCAAGGACTTGACTGCAAACCAGGTCACCGACAACTGCAAGCCGTTGTTGCACCGCCGTGTCAACGACGAAGACAAGCTCATCTACCCCTGTGGGCTCGTGGCCAATTCGCTCTTCAACGACACGTTCTCCGATCCTGTCTTGTTGAATGCGCAGAACGGAAACAACAACGAGACCTACGAGATGAGTTCTAAGGACATCTCGTGGAGCTCTGACCGCAAACACAAGTTCAAGAAGACGAAATACAGCCCAGATGACGTGGTTCCGCCCCCCAACTGGGACGCCATGTTCCCCAATGGCTACAACGACACCAACATGCCTGATCTTTCGGAATGGGAACACCTCCAGAACTGGATGCGCACTGCAGGGCTTCCCTCGTTCTACAAGCTCTACAGTAAGAACACCACGGCCTCGTTGTCTTCGGGGTCCTACGAAGTGCAGATCGGTTTGAACTACCCTGTATCTGTCTTCGGCGGCACCAAGACCATGGTGTTCACCACCAATAGCATTTTTGGCGGCCGGAACATGAGTTTGGGAATTATTTATATTGTGGTGGCTGCGCTCTGCTTGGCCCTCGGATTGGGCTTTTTGGTGCAACACTTGTTCAACCCCATACGCGTGGGGGACCACGCGTACCTCCAGTCGGCAGACGCCAACGCCAACACATTCAGAGACCAGCTCTGAGGCTTCGATACGAAGGAAGTTTTTATACTGCCATACACTCTCATGTAATATACGTCCTACAAACCAACCTGTAGAATCCCCGCTAAACTGCAAAAACCCTTAACAGGGCGTGCGCCCACCGGCAATCCCCAGTGTGTCCTGATCAAAAAGGTCCAACGAATTTTTATGGACTTCACTGTGACTTCAACTGATTCAAAATCACCAACTCCGACTCCTCTGAAGCGTATCAGGGTCATCGAAACCATTAGCCACCGTCAGCTCTAAAAGGACCACTCCAGCGCTCCGATTTCTCCCGTGTTTCCTCCTCGTTTTCCTGGACCAAATCAGGTCAACTATCAGTGTACCACCACAATCTCCCATAAGTCACACCAACTCAATGAACATCAATCCTCACCTCCAGTACTTGCAGCAGCAGGCGCTGCAGCAGATCAACGTTTCAGGCCAATCGCCTCAGGTATCACAATTGCAGTTGCAACAACAGCAATTGCAAAGACAGCACTTGATGAACCAGCATCTCCAAGCCCAGCAGCAACAGCAACAGCAATTGGGGAGTATTGGCGGCCAACTGTCCAATCCGCTCTTAGCAGCATTGAACGGAGGTGCTAATTCAGCTCAGAACAACGCCTCTAATGGCGGGATCTCGTCCTCTACTCCAGCGGGAAATCCAGTGTTGCAATTGCAATTGCAACAAGCACAGCAGCAGCAGCAAACGCAACTGCTGCAACATCAACAGCCACAACAACAGCAGCCACAGCAGCCTCCATCTCTGCAACAATCACAACAACAGGGTCAATCTCTGCAAGCTCTGCAAGCTTTGCAGCAGCCAAACCTCCATTTCCAACAGTTACAAGCGCAGCAGCAATCACAGTTATCCTCACATGTTCACACGCAAGTTCCCATAATCAAAGAAGTTTGGGCCCACAACTTGGAGCACGAATTCCATACCTTACGTTCCTTCATTAATGACAAGACATCCAAAATATTCATCGCAATTCACCAGGAGATTCCGGGAATAGTCGCAAGACCAGTGGGGACGTTCAAGTCTTCTTCTGACTATCATTTTCAAACACTCAGAGCCAATTCCGATTTGTTGAACTTGATCCAACTCTCCTTCTGTGTCACCAAGATCAAGAATAATGAAATCAGTTCAAGTCTAGTTTGGCAGTTCAACTTTTTGTACGACTTGACCTCCGAAATGTACAATGAAGAGCATTTGAACATGTTAGCTCAAACTTCACAAATCAACTTTCAGATGCATATGACTCAAGGTATACCACATTTTGCATTCGCCGAATTGATCATTGAAAGCGGTTTGCTTTTGGACAATTCGATCAACTGGATAAGTTACCATGCAGGTTACGACTTGGGATTCTTCATTAGTTTACTTGCCAACGACAGTCTACCAGTTGATGAAAAAGATTTCTTTTGGTGGTGTTCGAAGTATTTTCCCAACTTCTTCGATTTGAAATATATTGGCAACAAGTTACTCAATAAGAATACTGAGGCAGGAGAAAACAACAATTCGAACAAGCCATCGATCGAATATTTAGCAGAAGAATTGCATTTATTGCCTATTTCTCCCGCTATCCGTCAACACTTCACATCTCAATTCCAGCATCAACAACAAATGACTTCCACTTTGCATGCTTATTTATCCATGGAATGTTTCAAAGAACTTTTGAGACAATCCTCATTTGACTTTTCTTTATTATCCAGATTCAAAGGTTTTATTTGGGGGTTGGGAAATTTGAGTGGAGAAGGCTCACTCGGAAGCAGTGCTGAAGGTCAACACAACGGTGTGCCAACCCCATCAACTCCCGGAAATAAATCTGGAGCAGTCATATTTGGTAGGCCACTTTAGCCCGTTGTTAGTCATTTTCATTTTTGTTTAACTGTTGTACTTTAGAACTAGTTTGTATAATAATAAGAAATTCTTCTTGAATTATGTATTTCTACAGGATGCGACATCCATATAACCTTAATACTGATAAATAATTATACACCTAAGAACTATAAATTAAGCCTCCTCTTGCTCTTCAGAACTTTGTGGAGCTTCGGCTTCGGCTTCGACTTCAAGCTTGGCCCTCTTTGCTTCAGAAGCTTCTTCCCTCTCGGCTCTCTTTCTCTTATAACCAGCCTTCTTGTCTTCACCAGTTCTCTCTTCGTCATCCTTTGGTGGAGCAGTGAACCAAGGGATTTTTCCTCTATTGAAATCATTCAAGATCTGCTTTGAAACACCACTTTCGTCTGGTTCACCACCTTTCAATAATCTACCTTGCTTTCTTGCAATGATTTCAATGAATTCGATACTTGCTTTCTCGAGTAATTCTGGATCTTCCTCGAAATTAGACCATCCTTTGACTTCATAAGTTCTTTCCAAATGCTTTCTTTCACACTTACGCAACATGTCTGGAATATATTGTTCGGGGTTAGAAACATGCTCGACTCTCACGACACCTCTGAACAAGATATCAGACTCCGAATCTTTAGACGAAGGAGGCACAATACCTGGACAGTCGATCAAGAAGATCTTCTTCATCAAAGTAATATATTGCCAAACCTTGGTTTCACCTGGAATAGGTGCGACTTGACAAACCTTCTTTCTTCTCAAGGTATTGATGATGGAGGATTTACCGGTGTTTGGATAGCCAATGAAACCAACAGAAATCTGTTGACGATCGGAATGCAATGCAGAGAATTGTCTTAACAATTGAATTAATGAACCTTTACCAAAGGAGTTGGTAATCGATGCGTGGAATGCTAAAGTAGGGTATGATTTGGACAAATGCTTGACCCAAGCAGCCTGAAATGTTAGTATAATCCAATAAAAACCAAGTAACGACCTTTACGGTAATTGTGATTCTTTCCAAACGTGAAATATGAGTGGACGAAGGGAAGATGAAGAGAAAAAATGTCGGTTTCTATACTACGAAACTTTTTATGAGGCTAGGGCGAACCCAAGCAAAAAGCTTCAACTCAAGAAGATTCCGGCACTACTCTAGATGGTCGATAAAAACTATCAACCGGATGCGAACAAATCACTAACCAAAACGGTTAGCAAACTGACAAGTCAGGAACGCGGGCGAGTAGAGTTATTCTTCCAAAGAAGTAACAGGCAATAATGTGAAGTTGATAATTCTTTCGAAAAATCCATAGTATCACCCTGACAAAGATCTTTGGTATTTAGAAGTAAAAATAATGGGAAAGAATTCACAAATACCTGCAAAGTTAGTATAATACGTACTGCAACCCAAGTTGGGACTAAATCACACTTGTTCAAAACGTAGATAAGGTGCTTGTGAGGACATTCGTCCTTGATGTATTTTTCAACGGATTCACATCTGGTACCCAATGGATCTCTCGCATCCAAAACGTGGATCACCACGTCGGATGAATCGATGACCTTGTACAACTCGTTCCAAATTCTCTTGGATTGACCCTTGTGGAAAATGGCTTCCTTGGCTTCTTGGGTGTAATCTTCCTTGTCCAAGAAAGAACCACCCATCAACCCCAAGGTGGAGCTCAAATCTTGCTTCTCTTGGTAGGCGGTGGAGTCTGCCTCCGTGGATTGGGCCAATTCCTCCAAATTGGAGGCTGCCACTCTTGGCTTCTTACGCTGCTGCTTTGGACCAAAAGTCAGCTCGTACGACTCGATGTCCGTGATCTTGGCGGTGGGCGACTCGGTGTGGTCCTTCTCGTCCAACAACGACATGGGCAACTTGTTTCTTCTCAACAACACTTGGTATGAATCGTTCTTCTTCTCCCCCATGGCGGTTCTGAAGTGGGCAAGAGCGTCCTGGGCAATGACTCTGGTGTTTCCGAACCACTTTCTGTTGGGATCAACTCTGGCGGTGGGAGCATCGGTGCTTTGCAAAACAGCCGCCTTGATGATTTCTCCCTTGGCGTTACGGATGGCTCTTCCCTGCTTGTACATGTTCAAGTGCTTGACCTTCTTAGCATCACGGTAGAAGTTTTCACCCTTGACACGGAGGTTTCCGTCTCTGGTGTCATTCTCTCTGACCCTTCTTTGCTTCTCTTTCTTCTGAGTACCCATTGTAGCGATTAAAAGGAGTAGCTAAGGAAAAGAATAGGTAAAAATTTTGTGAGAAGAGCATCTAGCGATGAGATTTGGGCGCACGTGACGAGAAACGACAGACGGTGCGAAGTGCAGGTTGTGGTTGGAGAGGGTGATTTGCAGGTTGGCATGAGGTACTGATTTGCAGGTTAGATCCAACCCTATACAGCAACAGAAGTCCCTCCTCTGGTTTCTTCTTGCAACTACCACCATCAGCATCATGGCAGCACCGCAGGCTGCTCCGGAACGTGAATTCCTCACGCAGTTGTCCCCCACGCAGGAGCATTTCTTGAAGAAGTACATCTTGGAGAACAGATTGTCAGAAGAACTCCACCAGGCCAACAGAGCAGACATATGTGAGTTTTTGGGGTACCCGTTCGATACAAAGGACACAAAGGCCGAGGCAGACCAATTGCCGTTGTTATCGTTCTTCTTCCGGAACTTCCTCACCACTTTCCCGTTCATCACCAACAATTCCGAGGAGGACCAGTTGTCGTTCTGGCAAGAGACGATACAGCCGTTTGTGGAGAGTTTCAACCAGAAACACATCAGCAGCTCCGATGAGCGTCAGGAGAACGTCACCAAGCGGCGCCAGGTGAACAAGAAGGTGCTTTCGGGCTTGTTGCTCTTCTACAACTCAGTGATCATCACCGATAAAGATATGACCTACTTGAAAGAAAGCCACTTGAAAGCCTCCGATACAGGTAAGTTGGACAAAATCACCGCCAAAAATGATCCTGGAGCAATTATCCCCCTTGCAATAGATGACTACCAGAACATGGGCTTCTTGAATGATACGGCCATTAATATTGTGGCAGTCCGAAAGATAGACAAGTCTGTTACGCCGGAGTTGGCCACCAGTCCGAAAGGTGGCTATCTGTCATGGAATCCCCTAAGAAAGCTCATTGGATCATCTCCAAGCCAGCCGCGTCATAACTTTGAGTTCGTTATTCAAGTGACGACCAGAGAAAAGGAAGCAACGTCGTACAAGTATAGTAGTCACTTCATCAACAGATCCTATTCCGAATTCAAGCGTTTGGAGCATAGTTTGAAAAAGGCACTTCCCGGTGTTATGACTACAGAGGGCCTCGAATTACCACACAAAGCCAAGCATGACCTGGGGTTGGTGGAAGACGGTTTTCAGGATTCAAGAACATCATTTGATTCAGAAAAATCGGATTTGTCTGATCTGCACCATCACACTGATGTGGTCTTGTCAAGAGAAAAATCAAGGTTGGCATTGAGAGGATATCTAATTGCTTTAACTAAGTTTCCTGAAATCGTTCTTTCATCTGTTTTCAAGACTTTCCTTAATGACTCCTCAAGAGTATTTTATGAACTCCCACCTGAGGACTTTGCTGATTACCAAATTAGATTAGATCACGAACAAATGATATTGAAAACCCAACTTGAGTTCCAAAAACAAACTACAAAGGTTATTGTCCAACTTAGTAAGGACTTTGATCAATTTAAGCAAGACCTTATCAATAAACCAGGAACAATTATCGAAATATTCAAGGATATTGGTAGATCTAGTGATATCAACAAAATGTCGCCGTTATTGAAAACCTTCAATGAATGGTGCAAATTAGAAGTTGCTGCCACCTTGTACCAATTGTTCTTGGGGCAAGATAATTCAAGCGAATGGTTAAAAAAATGTAAAAGGTTTCATTTTATATTTCCTTATTCTGTTGTCTATGGAATTTTGAGATTTACAAACCCTGTGAAAATTGTTTCTAGAGTAGTTGATCTCCTCTTGTTAAACTTTCCAAAATTTTCATTACCTACCTGGGGAAGCGACCACTCCGAAATTAAGCAAGAAACAGGTGGCGCACGAAATTTGTTGTCCATGGTTTTCATTATGCTTTTGAATGAGGATTTGAGTGGATTTGATAAAGAAATTGCCATTCTTAAGTGTGAAAAAATTGACCCTGCTTACTCAAATTTCTTGAAGCGCATTGAAACGTTTGTGGCCTCCTCTTATGAGATTACATCAGAAGTTAAAAGTGACGCTTTAGAGAGTGGTGAAGATTATGTGCTTGCTATTTTGAAAACTGATAGGATCAAACCAAGTCTTACGGAAGTCGACATGGAACTCTTTTCCAAAATACACGAGTCATATTATGCATACGACTCTTTAGAGAAAGAGAAAAATTTGATCAAGTCAGAATTATACTTGAACCTAAAACAGTATTGGCAAATTTTAGTAAGAAGAAAAGATAAGGAGTTATTCAAGCAATTGTGGCTGGAACCAGAATTGACCAAACTTATCAAGAATTTTTTGACTATCTTTTACCAACCACTTATGAGAGTATTTGTCAAGAGTGACTTGCACTTAGTATTCAAAAGTTTCCAAAACTTTATGAACGACCTTATGAAAGAGCTAACTCAACTCAGTAAAGAAGAAATGTATTTCACGAGTTCAATTGAAATTTTCGATCGTTTAAAGGCATTGCTTGACAAGCATGATGCAGTTTTATGGGAATTTATTCATAACGTTTACCTGAACGATGATCAGCAAATTTTTTTCAAGCTATTGAAGTGGGTGGAAGAATTCTTATTACTTATCAGATTGAAGTTTGAGGATGAAGAAAAAGTAAAATTGCATTTGAGTTCCAAGGGACTCGAAATCGATAAAGACTTATTTATGAAGCAATTGAATAGTAGAGCCTATAAGGTTGTTCAAAAGAGAAAGATTTTTAAGGAGTATATGGAGAAGAAGTCAAGTGCTACGCTAGAATCAAAGCAAGGTAAGCTAGACCAAAAGTGGGAAAATGTCAATGGAGAACTTTTTGAAGATTTGGATGTTACTCAGTTTGGTGTGGGAAGTGCGGATATGGAAGATTTCAACTATATGCACGTTGAAGACGATTTTAACGATAGTGGGGAAACATTGGAAAGAGAGTTGAGGAGAAAACTTCTCGAATTAGATCACAATACAGACGGTTGTGGAACATCTGAACTTGATAAGCTTGACCAAGCTACCAGGCCCCAATTGGCTAAGTTGTTGAATTCCATTCCTGTGAATTTGCATGAAGACGATATCAAAGAAAAGTAACATATATAGAGTTTGTGCATTGTTTTAATTCGCCAATCACATTTCAATTTCGATCATATTTCAAAATCAATTATAATTCAATATACCTTTAGATTTGTGTCAACATGAACAACCCAATCTACAATTTTTCCAGCTTTTTCAATTTTTTGAAAGTTGTGGAAAATAATGATTATGTATTGTGGCACAATGTTGAATAACCAACTGCTCAAGATGTTCCGAGGGAATGATAGCCTTTAAAAAGGGCGCATATGAGTAGTAGAGTTTTATTCACTTTTTAGATTCTTTGTGGTCTTACCTGAAGTGTAGTGCCACTCGAAGAATATATTTTCTCTATTCATTAATACATAACACAATAATACCATTTTTAAATTCAAAAGCACAAGTTTGTAGCATTAAATGAGAGAAAGTACAGCTGTTTAACTGCAAAGTATTGATCTTCCTTAGGGATACTCAAATTTCCAAACTGGTTGATGATATTCTTCGTGCGATCGTTATCAACGTTAATTTCAAGGAAGTGAAAGCTCAACATGGTGTAAAAAACAGTCGAAACAACCACTTGAAGATAAACGTACTATGCGACTCTACAACAAGAGTCCTCGGAAAGTCAAAATTAGATACAATTATAGGTGGACTTTGTTCAACTGCTAAAAAAGAATGGACGAGACAGGAATCGAACCAGTGACCTTTTGCTTGCAAGGCAAACGCGCTACCAACTACGCCACACGCCCATAATTACGAACTTTCCGCTCGAGATGTATAATGACAATGCGACTTGGGAGTATCACATTTCTTCAAATTCACAGAAAATCGATGGGATCATTACTGATGTATTATTTGGAGGTGGTTCTTAATTTGAAAGTCACTTGGAGCTTTAGAAGATCATTAAAACGTGAATCTAGACAGATCTACTTCTGCTAATTCTACTAATGCTCATCCTAGTTATGCCAAGTCACCACTTGTTGGGGATGAATTATCAGAGATAGTGGATTCGTTCTTCGGCGTATTTTTTCCGTTCCTAGTTCTTAGATGTCTCGGATAGCCATCATGTGATTTACTCCGCCAGAAACCCCAAACTCCAAGTTCTGTTAGTCTCAAGTAGATTGGATGTTGGTAGCATATGGAGGACCAGTTCCGACCAACCCCAGAAGTTAGTTCCGGGGACGCTTCCTGGCAAAGCCCCCGGAATAGAGACCAGAAACTAGTGTGCGGCCAGATGAGGGTGTTTACGGGTTACGCCGTTCCATGCTTATTAACACGTCAGGTGGGACTCAAGGGAGACAATAGTGGTCAGCAGTGCCACCTTCTCGGAGAAACTTCGCCTGTAGTGGAGCCCCAGCTCTCCATCTCGTCCACAGGCACCACCATTGGTCCCTAGACTCGCTAGCCCTGGTTTTAGAGCCGTGTTCCATATTGTTCTTCCGAGTTCCCAACACTCGAGAAGCCTAACCTGCAAATGTCGCAGGAAACGCACTGCACGCCTGGCATAACTTGCATAGCGCACAAAAACGTTTTAAGACGCGGTCGGTGCACAAGAAAGCAGGTTCGCTACTAGATGCATATCGATGCATAGAATAGTTCCGGGGTTGCTACCTGCAAATGTGGCGATTCCGGTGGCACCACCGGAATATGTGGAGTCCCATCACCTCAAATTTCACCCAAGGTTCCTGCTACTACCTCCACTAAACGGCCGTTCTAAATTCCTATCACCATCTTCAGTTCTTGGCAGGTCGTAGGTTGTCAGGTGTCAAAATGACAACACAGGAACGAAGGCTCTGGGTTCCAAACTCGCTCCGTTCCCAAACAAGAGATCGGTCGTGTGCACGAGCCTGGCTGGAAAGAGGAACATAAACCCGTTTGAGGATGCACAAAGATTCACCCACACTCCCTCCATAATAATTGGCACAGATCATGACAAATATTATGAAAAGGGTGACGTTGTTGAGTACAGCAGGAGCCCTGGGGATCTTGTGTAATTGTAATTTTACTAAAGATTTGAAGTAGGGCTCTGCAATTGGAACAAAAGCGAACGTGAATAGATGTACGTGGATTGGGAACGCGCAACTGGTGACCACAGAAGGAGCACCAGAACTGCCCAAAGTCGAAGTCCTGCGTTGTACGACTTGTGTGACTTGAGTTTCTTGTAGAGTGGTGTGGCTTGATCGACCGCGAGAGGGCTGAGAGGGTAGAACGGAGTAGAGGTGCGGACTCTGGGTGATACGGTCTGGAGGCCTGGTGGTTCGGTGGGGCCGTATGTGGTACTGTAGTAACAGCAGCGCCGTTGGTTATCGCACTTAGGCAGTGGCACAGAAGGTCCCGGAGATCTATCAGCTCGTATCTTTTGTATTATCTGGATACTGACACCTTTATCTGCGAATTTCGTGCTCCATAGTGACACGCACAAAGTCCAGCTGGATCCCCGAGACTCGAGCGAAGTTTTGCTTCGTCTCGGACGATTTGGACTCCGCTTGAAGTTTCACTTCTTTTGAGTTCTCTCTCGACTTCTGGGGTGTTCTACTCCGAAATCACTTGAACTCGCTGCGTAGAGATATCTACAAATTGATTATTTTCTGCGACATTCGCACCCACTAGGGCCTCTGGCTCTTTCAATCTTTGGGTATTCGGGTCTTCCTCTATGCTCCTATACCGCTGTTTTCGCTTCCCTTCCTCCCATCCACTCCGCCTCCACTACTCTCCCTCCCCTCAATTCTCTTCTCGCCCTTCTCTTCCACCTTTCTGTCTCTCGCATCTCTTTGTCTGTTTCTTATGCAAGGGACACACACGACGATCCAGCAACCTACATCAGCTGAAGAAGTCGGTCCGGGGCTCAAATCGATCGCCTGTGCCTTCGTTCCTCCACTCCAGAAACCACGGATTGCGGCGTTGGCTCACCACAACGGCACCTTTCAGTAGTTCTTAGAGAATCCGGTGGATTTTGGAGGTTCCAGCGGTGTCAGAGCGTTCTGAACTTTCTGCCTTTTCTGCACTTTCTGCACTTTCTGCGATTTCGGTGGTTCGCTGCGACCGCTCACCGAGAGCGACGTCACATGAGCCAGAACAGCGAAGAGCAAAGCCAGGAAAAAGGAGAAAAAAAGGAGAGGCACGGAGAGGCAGCGACCACGAAGGTATGGGAGAAATGGCGAGAATTACGGCGGCCTGGAAGAGGAGAAAGAGCAGCGATTGGGGAACAGGAACTGGACAATTGGCACAGAATGAGGAACTCCGTGTCGTGGTCCCGCAGTGGAGTCGTTTTGGTGTGGGGGGATCAGGGAATTCCCGCTGGCCGGTTCTGGCAGCGGAGTCGGAATGGACGGGGTGGTGCGCGCCAGATCCGGGGGTCGGCCCCGGTTGCATCAGCTGGGGCCGGTGAAGCCCGGGTCACGTGACCACATGCTGCCGCGGTGCCCGGTCTGGCGACCGGTTCTGGTCCCGTGGGGGCAGTGTCGGCGGAGGCGCCAGGCCATGAGTTATGAGTCCACTAAAACTGACTAGTGGAGGCTTACTGGCCCGGCCTGTGAAACGCCCACCAGTCCACCAGCTTCTGACCCATGCCCTACCAACCTCCAGGTCTCCAGCCCCGGATCTCGCCATAACCACCATTCTCAAACACTTCCGTCCACCACCTCTACCGTTGTGCCCCCGGAACAGCAATCCGGAACAACCGCCTCGGCGTCGGACCCCGACGCGCCAGTTCCTAGCTGCTGCACCTAGTTAGTTGTCTTGTGCATATGCACCTCAATAAAGTTGCCAGATTATGATCCCCAGCACTGCATGTTGGACGGTTCGCAGCTGCTGTAGCTATACCAAGACTTTATAGCGTTATATATATGTAGGGAAGTACTTGTTCCGATATTTGACACCAGAAGTTACTATTGGAACCGAGTTGTTAGTTGAGGCCATCGGCGTCCAAATTGCTTAGCCCGTGTTATTTTCCAGATCCGAGATCCAGTGACGCCAGGCCGTTTAACCGTGAGTGCTCTGCCCGACTGTTCTCACAGAGAAAGTCCATTCTTGCAAGTTAGCTCCGCACCATAGTTGATCGTGCCATAAAATCCACCCTAGGGCTTCCAACTTCGAACCCGGTGGAAAAATCGCTCCCAGCTTCGATTCTGACCTTCAAAGCTTAGGCCCTGAAATCTGATCCAAATCCGGTTCGAACTTGGCTTTCGGTAGCGTCGGGGTTTCCACAAGAACCACAGCTCCTGTATAAGCTCTGCCAACCAGTTGGTTTCCATATCGAGTCGGCCCTTCACACCAAGGTAGCCTTGGTTTCTTGCATTCGGGACCGTTTTGTTCATTCCCGTGTCTGCATTTGAAATCACCACAAGGTTCAGAACTTGTGGATTTGAACCATCTGAGTATCTATTTCGATCCATTTTAACCTGATTCCTCACCATTTTTGACCGTTTTGGCTTGTCCTGTCAAATCCCATCGCATCTGAGACTCCAGCAAATCAAACCCATACCACATTAGTCCTGCAATAGTCAGAAAGTAACCCGTTGCTAGTCGTAAGTCATTCACATTTTCATTGAAAAGAACAGTTAAAGTAGCTATCTTTTTACTTCAACACCTAATTTTCATACCAAACAGTCATTCCAATTACCATTCCAACCATTCACAATGACCTTATTTAATAAAATTCCTGGAAAGACAATCAGAGTGGCCATTCTCTTGGTTTTTATCATCAATACCGGCTACTTCACTCTCTACTTCGCCAGAGACTCTGCTATTTCACCGTTCCAAGATGAACAATTCCCACAGTCCAAACCAGAGACCTTTGACGATAAAATCGAAAACCTCTTCCAAAAAGTCAGAGACGACAAGGACCGTTACTGGCTTGCACATACCGAACTAACAGACAGAGAGTTACATCTCCAGCTCCGTCGTTTCATGCAGAACTCGGAGTCTGATTCCTGGGTCAACATGAAAAAGCTCTTCTACGACCCCAGATTAACCCTCGCAGTGTATCTTACGGAGCTCCGTAAGAAGTATGTCGAATCCAGCAACAATGCGGAGGGTCCAGTAGACCAAAACAAGGTCTCCAGACCCTTGATCTCCTTCAACTGGGCCGACTGGATGGACATGACCATTTTGAACGAAGACTTCAACAAGCCGTTGGACCAACGTATGACGTGCGAAAAGCTCAAGGAAGTCACCAACAACCACCCAAATCCCGCATACTTCTGTAAAGAGAACGGAGAGTTCCCCGAGCTGAGAATGAAGGAATTGGGCTACCGGTCGCGGGACCAACTTCCTCGGTTCATCATTCACAGCCATTCGGAACATGAGGATAGACCCTTGAACGATATGCGTATCTTAGAGGCCAAGTCCTATGCCATGACCCATATGCCGGTTCCATACCGAGTTATTATTCTCAATGGGGACGAAAACGGTGGAACCTATGAGTTTGACGTGGATTTGGCAAACGGTAAGAGGATGATAGAGACCGATCTCTTGAAGAACTACGCACGGGCTCATCAAATTCCTCAGGACATTATCGAGAAGAACGGAATTAGCAACATTAACTACTCGGATGAGCTTGCCAGATTGAAGATGGATGTCAGTCCTCGGTTCCTCGAGGACGAGAAGGATCCTTTGGGCATGTACAGAATTTTGCGCCAGCAAAAGGACCCCAGGGTTTCTAGGGACCTTCCACTCTCCAAAGAATTATTCGCACCTCTAAATATCAAAAAAGAGATCAAGCAGTACGAGAAAGGAGACTTATCGAAGCTCCTGAGCATCGAATTGGAGTATTACAACGGATTGAAGGAGTGTTCAAATCACGATGATTCCAACGAGGCCACCTACTTCAAAATGGCCACCATCAGAGTGGACGACGATAGAAATAGAGACCGTGAATGGGGATGGCATTACGACTGGAGATTTTTCGAGGGTGCGCTCAATTACGACCGTGAAGGATGGACGGAGCAGGAGTTGGTGCTTCGTACCAACTCCATTTTGGACCGTCTCTTGAGGAATTGGAACCGCTTTGCCGAGGAAAAGGGTATAGTGTCGTGGATCATGCATGGCCCTCTTTTGTCATGGTACTGGGACGGACTCATGTTCCCCTATGACGTTGACATTGATATTCAAATGCCGATCTCCGAGTTGTCGCGTCTTGGAAGAGAGTACAACCAGACCCTTGTCGTGGAAGACCCCAACGAGGGTTATGGGAAGTTCCTCGTGGATGTGGGAACCTACATCCACAATAGAGGAATCTCCAAGAACGGTAACCACATCGATGCCAGGTTCATCGATGTGGATTCCGGAATCTACATCGATATCACCGGTTTGAGTCGCTCAGAAGCCGAGACCCCGGGAGAGTACAACGGCAACTCTTTGGTCAATATTCAGAAATCAGAGAAGGACGCAAGCATCGAGATCTACAACGATCGTCGTAAGCATTTCTATACCCTCGAGCAGTTGTCTCCATTGAGGTACTCATACTTGGGAGGAGTTCCTGTGTTCATTCCTTCCACCATCACCAACAGACTTATTTTCGAGTATAAAAAGGGATTATCCAGTTACGAGTACAACAAATGGTTTTATGTGCTGAGATTGAACTTGTGGGTGCATAAGGACAATGTAGTGAAGGCTTTCAAGGAAGACGAACTCAAGGATGGAAAAGACGAGTTTGATACCGTTTTGATTATATCCAAGTTGAAGGAGATTAATGATGAGGAAACATTGAAGTTATTAGAAATTGATGAAGTTTTAACTGAATACTACCTAACCAAACAATACACTGAATTCCACGAGAAGGAACGCAGCTATTTGTTTGATATGTTGGGCAAGGATAATACGCTCCTCGATAGTGATGAAGCACTCAAAGAAGAGTACAATGAACTTGTATCTCAAGTCAAGATGTCCAAGCCTATCAGAAAAGCGTTATTCCAATATGCGGTTCTTGAGAGACCTAAGCATCACAAAAAAAAGAAGAAGGATTAGCTAATGTGATATTTAAGAGAGAAGGAGAGTAAGAGAGCAAGAGAAGGCGCCACGTAGAAGTGGAATTGGGGAAATCCAGAGCGTAGACTTCTTCAAACAGTTTATAGATAATATTAAATTATATGAATAGAATAAAACAACAATTCAGAGTAGAATCCACATATATAGACGATGAGAATTAAATATGTGTTTCAGCTTTAA
This sequence comes from Suhomyces terraborum, assembly GCA_030582495.1. Lineage (NCBI taxonomy): Eukaryota > Fungi > Ascomycota > Pichiomycetes > Serinales > Debaryomycetaceae > Suhomyces > Suhomyces terraborum. Next base: position 18,945 of record JAKTXJ010000017.1, on the reverse strand, counting down.
TGACTTCAGCCCTCCCATACTATTTCCATTGGTTCTAATATCTTAACATCTGTCGATGGCTGCGAAATCCCAGCAACATCCAAGCCTGATACTTCCCAAATAGACCAAGTACAAGCCACCAACGGAAATAGCCTAAGCCCCGGGTGGATAGCGTTGTATCCTTAAGTTCGCCCAGTTGGTCCAAAAATATCCGTCGTATAATCACATTTTAAGCCTTATTTGCTCATTGCACCACACAACACTTCTAAAAATATTCGCCTGTATGCCCTCCCGCTTTTACTCTAACGGCTGGACCCTTGAACGAAAGAAGATAAAATACTCAAGTTGGAATCTTCAAAATCTTTAGAGGCTTCAAAGGGAAATCCAAATGGATGTCCGAAAGGGGATTTAACGGACTTTCTTATCATACTCGTAATTTGTAATTGAAGGAGCTTTAAGTCTTATTACAAATCGCATTCCTATGGATCCCCAAGTCAACCCCAAGTATATCCGAAAGAAATGAACTGGTTACATTAGTACACGAGGATCTACAACCACTACAACACACCCAGCACTACAGGTTCCGAAATGTTGAATTTCTCAAACCAGCAGATACTCCAGTTTTGACTATTTTAAGCCAGGACCCCATAACAAATACGTGCGATTTGCTGGTCTCGGTGTTTCAACCTATTGTTGGCGATGAGTGGTGAAATTGGAGCTCTTTTCACACGGATTCCACGACCCCTGACTCGCAAATCCGGGGTACTTCCATGTCACCACCATATCAATTATTATTGCCAGGTAGTGTACACGTTCGATCCCACCGTGGGCCTCGGTGTGAGATTATTGCTCATATGGAGAACCAACTTGGGCTCATATCGTGGGCGAGGTACCGATGAAAAAAAGTAATAAAGCGGTCAGAAGGATCTCTTCACGAGGAGTGGTGCAAAAGGCGATCGCTGAGGTCACTGTGATCGAAGGGCTACTATTGAATAGTAGTAATCTTAATGATCGTAGTGACCAGAGGAGTAATAATAGCGAATAATAGCGAATAATAGTGAATAATAGAGAATATTTGTGATAGTGACCATAGTGACCAACCTCCGCTGTGTGTGGTTGCTACTTCCAAGGGCTCTTCTGCCATTCTCTACTCCCACAGTACCTCTTCTGCCACCACCACCGCCTGCCGGAACTACCGAGTGCCGTCTCCTACCTCATCTCCGTGTCGTCCTCTTCCAGTCTTCTCCACCATCTGCTCGGCCCAAACACTTCGGCCTACCCTCTTTGGGCGGTCTGTTGTTCTTTTAAGTCAGCCACCAGTAATTTTAGCACAAACCCCTTCCGTTTTCTGTCACTCTTCAGCTCTTCTTCTATTGTGGTGCCCTTATTGTTCCGCTCACACCCGGCCGATCACGTGGGGTCGTGTTCTCGTACCCCTATTATTGCAGTGAGAAGATATATAACATCGCGATCGCACCAGACATCGCTCTGAGATCATTTCATCATGACTTCTATGACTACCAGTACGCAAGCACCGGGTCTAGACCACGGCCTGGAGCCCTCCAGGACGTCGTCGGGCTTGAGAAACCGGTTGCGCCGCATGTCGTCGTCACATATGTCCACCGAAGAGCTCTTAGTTGAAAAATTGGACCACTTTCTTTCCTCCATCGAATCAAGACTCGATAACTTCGAGCAGTTCTTTAAGCTCAGCTCCAAGGAATCGGCAGAGAAACTCGGCCACAGCATGTCGAACTCGTTGGAGCGGCCCCGTAGCGACAGCACCGCCAGTTTGTCCTCGATCAAGACGTTTTCCACCAACTACCTCAACCAGATCCATCAGCGTTTAAATGTGGTCAAAAACTCGGTTTTGCTGACTTCGTTCACCAACTTGGACTTCCTCTACAAGACCCTTGACGACCAGTATAACTATCTATTCAATGGCCCCGTCGAAGACTCCGCAGATGCGGGGGACTCCGGAGAAGACGAGGTGCTATCCAAGAAGATCATCACCACCATCCAGTACTTCGATGAGAAGTTACTACAGATCGATGATTTCATCATGGCCAACAAGCCAGACGCAAAGGTGGACTATAATCACGACCACGAGGCGGTTTTCAACCAGTTGAGCTTCTACAACTTCAACAAGGCCCTCAAGAACGCAGAGAACTCCTACCTCCACTACTACGAACTTCCCCTCAGCTGGAGAGAAAACAAGTACATCATTCAAGGATATCGTTTCTCCTTGAAGCACTCAAGCATGTTGCGGTCAATATTTCACTTCAACCACAACGAAACCATGAATATCTGGACTCATATTTTGGGGTTGTTACTCCTTGGATATCTCTGTTTCGTGCATTTTCCAAGTACCCAAGTCTACGCCGTCAATACGACCAAGGATAACTTGGCTATCTACGGGTTCTTCGCCGCGGCAGCAAACTGTTTGAGTAGTTCTGTTGTGTGGCACACCTACTCCTGTTTTGCTAATATCACCACACGTGCTCGTTGTGCATGTGTGGATTACACCGGAATTACAGTATTAATCACATTTTCCGTGATATCTGCAGAATACTGTTCCCTTTTCAAGTACCAAAAGTTGTTGAACTTCTACATCTTGTTCTCAGCAATTTGTGGTTCAACGGGTTTCCTTTTTAATTGGTCTCCATATTTTGACCGCCCTGAATGTCGCTCCCTCCGAATTGGATTTTTCGTGGGTTTGGCTTTCATGGGAGTCACCACTTCCTTTTGCATGTGGTTCTACGAAGGCTTCTTTGCCACTCTCATGTTCTTTTTGCCAATGGGATACAAGAGCTTCATTTGGTACTGGATCGGTGTTGTATTTTACGGAGGTTTGATTCCAGAGCGGTGGAGATATGATGTGATAATCGAAGAAAACGCATCTCATAGTCATAATTTCAGTGCTTCAGAAGTTCTCTTAGATAAGATTGAGCCAAGTGGAGAAGAAGAAATTGAAGATATTGAGCAAGAATTGAAGGAACAGTCTTCTAATTCTGATGAGGACGTAATGACCAAAATCATCAACAAGCATTTCCCAGAAAAGCCTACCTACACTCCATATAACCGTGACTTTTTGTCATTGTGGTGGGTCGACTACTTCTTGGCCAGTCACAATATCTGGCATATGTGTGTTGTGGGGGGAATTGTGGGACACTATTTTAGTCTTTTGGACATGTACAATGCAATGAGAGCATAGAATACTATAGATCGGGCAATCTTGCTTCTAGCATCTAATTACGAAGAAATGAATAAAACGATATTACGATAAAAAATTAGATACTGTATCGCAGTTTTTGCTTTAGATTGCGACGTCATATGGTATCAGATGTAAAAACCTATAAACAAAATCAAGAAGAAGTAGAGATAGTGTGTGCTGAGACAAGCAAGCTCAAGGTTTGGAGGGCAATTCACTTTAAGATTACAAAATGGGAAACAGAATGAAAAGGGATTCTTTAACACCAAAAGAACCAACATATCTTCTCGGTTCCTGCAACTTCTCGATCTGGAAATAAATGTAATGGAAAGACCTCGAAAATAACGAGAAAAAATCAGCAGAATCTGTTTTTAGTTAATTTTGCAATTTGATGTCCCAAAGAAGAGATTAATGGAGTCTAATTAATAGGTGAAGGAGATGTACATCAACTCAAGTGTAGGTATATTCATAGTTTAGAAACAATTGTACTTTTGAAATCTATTCTCGTTGCAGTCAAGAATTCATGAACAAATCTCCCCAGAATTGATAGACAAATTGGTTCTTGCAATGCGCTAGGTTCCATTATATTGAAAGGCTCGGAGCCAGTTTCATTTCACGTAAACAAATAGTGTACCACCATTGATACCTAGCAAAACTTCAATCCGATCATAGATCATACCATTTCGACTCCAGTTTCCGCTCTTCATTTCAACTAAAACATAAACAACCATATTACACTACAAACTTCAGTACAAACACCTCCTAAAAACACTATGCTACTCACCAAGTATCTCTCTTTGCTCCTTGTTGATACTCCTTCTGCTTTCTTATTTCACTGACACAAGGGGTATTGCTGGTCAGGTGATCTTATAGAGTCTATCAGAGTATATATACCAGAACTACCCCATGATCCGATTCAAATTCACAAATCTGGCACTGCGTCTGGTCTATTATTGCTGCCAGCTTCAAACCCCGAACCCCAGATCCTGTGATCTCTGAACATGCGGCCTTTTCCAAATTCTGCACGTAATAATCACCAGCATGTATCCATCCATGTGTACCTAGCACCAAACGCTCCGTAATTTCGTCCTACGTAACCTGAGCTGCTGCAACACGCTGAACAACAACCGATGGATCTAGGCTCATCCGTTGCTCACAACACTCGGACCATCTCCTGCTCAAAATAATAGAGATTGTTGTATGGCAAGTGATGGTCATCGCTCAGAGATGGGAATGACATCATCAGGGACAAGCAGAAGGCAAAGTAGGGTCGAAAACGGCAAGCGAAGAGGCAATGCAAGTGCAAATGGGGCCATCCAAAGAGGCTAGGCACCGGATGGAAGTAACAGTGGGGGATCGGTGGAGGGCATTGGGGGAGGGAAGGTCCATGGCTATGACCTCATCGTGTCTCAATACAGAATAATTGTCCTCGAACGGAGATGCAAGATGTGGGAGCGCACTAAAAATAAGGGCCAACGGCAGCAGGGTGACGTCAGAGTACCTCGCGCTAGGCGAGATATTTGTTTACCACATGCAGGTCGTGTATGTGCAGGTCGTTGATGATGCTCTCCTTCTTCTGAGGGTGTGTAGGTAAGAGTGTCGTGAACTACCGTGTTTCTGGTTGGAGGCTGTTCTGAAGTATGTGCTGCTCAGTTCCGGGTTAGTTCCAGCTTCCAAAAGCCTGAAAACTAATTACAATAAGCCCATTTTTCCGCTTTGGAGCATGGTCCCCCCAAACCAGTCGCCTAGCTGGAAGTTCGAGGAGGCCACATTGCAGGCCCGATCGAATAGTCTTGGCGTATGGATTTACAGTGAGCAGCGCAGGGTTCGTGAGAGAAGGGGGATAATTAGAGAATGGCACATAGCACAGACTACAGAATACATGTTAATACAAAGAGAGCAGGTTCGAACAAAGGGTTGACAGTACAAGGGTATGGCACAAGGTTCATGGCACACGGGTGAGAGTACGTAGATCGCGATAGACGGACGTAGACTTTGATAAGGCGAGAAATATGTGGGCAGCGCATCGCCATGTGAGATGGCAAGGGACCGGGCTATTAATTACAATTGTTCCTCTTGGACCTCGGAGCTGTTTGTTTTGATTGTTTTGATTGTGTTGTCTGATGTTTGTGCTGTTTGTGCTAGTTCGTCGTTTCGTCGTTTGGGGACAAGTGCTGCTAGTACTGCTCGTGCTGCTCCTGAGACTGGGGATTGTGCGTAATACGATAGACTTGGGCTTCTGGCCCTGGAACAGAACAATCGTAGAGAGCCGGGGCATGTGGATCCGGAGGGGCTAGAATGGTCCCGAGTAATCCCTGGATAGGTCCAGACCTGTAGAAATGTTGAGCTTTTGACCATCACCAACACCTCCAAAACAGTAACTGTGCTGCAGCCAATTCTTGACATTGACAGTGACAGTGACAGTGACAGTAAATTGACAGTGAAGTGCAGTAAAGTGACAGTAGCGGGGTAAAAGAGAGCCACCACAAAGATAATTCCCGCTGCACACTGCGGGTGGGTAAATCTTATGCCACCACCACTGCCACCACTACAGTGCTTATTTAGCACTAGTGGCACCATTAACACGGTTGGAGACAAAGCCCCTGCAGTTCCAATCTCAGGTGATAGCTAAGTTTCATTTTCACATAAAAACGGTATTCCGAACTCAATCTTGATCAATCTTGACCCCTACCTGTAAACCCCACTACAATCCTTTCCCACTACAGCGAAGGGTCTCGCTACGTGGTTGTGCTACCGGAAATACCCGTCTATGGTGGTTACGAACCTGGATTAACATGGTCTTTTTCCTGCGTCTTCCGCCTCCCCAACCTACGCCGTCCCAATGTTTCGCCGTACTGATGCTGTAGAAAGGTAGCCATCTTTTCCTTTTCCTGAGTTCTTCCTTTCTTTTCCGTTCCCTTCTGTTCCTCCGGAGCAGCCTGCACACACACACCCCGGAACGTCTCCGTGGCCAGTGCTCGTGCTCTATACTCGGTCTTGTTCAATTCTCAATGCTTATTACTCAGTCCCAATGTTCAATTCTCAGTGCTCAATTTTCAGTGATCTTTTCGTAGTGCTGACGATTCGCCGTACTGGTCAAAAACCCTGGACTCTACCCCACCACACGTCGTGGGGCACACGGTGGGGACGGGCCATGAATTGCGAAGGCGCAATGAGCCCTAATAAACCCGACTTGGAGCACAGGGCGGATCAGGAGGTCGTAGGGATGGTTCTCTTTATAGTATCAATCTCGGTCCGGAACACGGTGCGGTGGTGGGGTGATGGTGGTGGAGGAGATAGGATTTTCTGCGGGGTGGTGGGGTTTCTGCGGGGGACGGTCGCGGTACCAGAACAGTGCCGGCCGAATTGCACCGTTTGGCCGGTATCATGTCGGCTTTAGCCTCGAGAGGGGCACGAAAGGGACGGAGGAATTCCAAAGAAGAGTCTGTACATCAGCGGTTTAAACAGGGAATGTCGGTGTTCGTAGATGAAACTCGCAAAACGGAGGAATATGGGGTACGTGGTGGAGAAGAGGGTCCAAATTGCGAATCTTCTGAGCTGTGTAGGTGTAATGAACGTCTCAGTGTACTATAATTATACAATCTCCCAGTCTTTTGAGTCTTCTGAGCATCTGGCCACATTTGTATAGATCCGAGGGATTTGCACATATCCACTATGTACCTTTTACCGAGAACTAACCCATGTATTGTAATGCTGAAATCAATGGATCCAATTTCTAATCAATAACTTCATGGGGTAGCAAATCCTTCCATGGGAAAAGCCAATGAACGTTGCTACGTTGAAATCTACCTTATTCTTATTAAAGGAATAATAGAAACGGAGCGAAATAAGGGGATCTACATACCACCAGGCCGCTTCTATAGGCCGAGAGGGAACCCCACATTCTATACCCTAGAGAAGATTCATGCAACATCATTAAACCGAAAGAGAAGATTCTGCAAACACGATAACCTAACAAAGGAACCAGCCAACCTATTCCATCAAACAAAGGTCACTAATCGCAACTTAGTCATTTCCCTTCCTCAGGTTCTTCTAGTGAAGAATTTCTCAACTGATTGAACCTCTTTGGATCACACCAGACTCAGAACCCCCAGATCGAGCTTCCAAACACACCAAGACGCCTTCATGTCCCCACAGTGACACAGACTTGATGGCATTGTTAGTTGACATGAGGCTGATGCTCGACTGCTCCAATCTTAGGTCCCCTTTGGTACTAAAGATGTAATAGCTTCCTGTAGGCGCCTGTAATCTATTACTAATGGATGCACCAGTACCGCTGCTTAATGTGTGGGGTTGATTGATTCCGATTGTTTGCAGCGATCGGAACCTCGGCCGGCCCCAATGCTACGTCTGCAATTGTCTCCAACCGTGTCTCCGATCCCTCCATCCTCAACTACCCCATTCCTCTTTCTTGTTCCCAGGGAGCTGTCGCGGCACGAGCTCCCGTTTAAGGTTGGCCCAGACGTATTTTCTAGCGCAGTGTCTGCGCGCTTGCGTCTGTGCGTCTGGCGTCTGTACGTCAGTGACTCAGTGAGTCGGCCTGTCTTTCTTGCTGTGTCATGCACGCCGTCGGCAATTCTGCAATGCATCACTTTAGAAACAGTCCCCGTAACTATGGGCTCTGTAGCTTCAACCTGCTACTACAATAGCATGGAGGTGTACTGAGGACATTTCCGTCCTCTAGTCGTTAGCCAAGGCGTACGAGCCCACGCCCCAATCCAACAAAGCCTCCTCCACTTACCAAGTGGCGTGGCGGCGTCTGCTCACCAGGGATCTAACAACGCCGCCGGCCGAGGCTGCGCAGGACTCGCAACCGAGGCCCTCCCGAGACTGAGACACATACCACGGACCCTTGCCCCAATCCAGAGCCTCAGCCTGTTGTGGTCCCTGACTCCCAACCTAGACCTAAATCTTAAGCCCAAACGAGCTTCTGCCCGTGCCGTGGTCCAAGGATGTGTGCTGCACTGTACAGTTTGCTAAAGTACAGTACGGGAGGGTATTGGGAGCCAGAGCCACGGTCCATGGTCCATAGTCCATGGTGTGCGAGCCTCGTCCTCGTATCACTTCTGGGGAACCCCCGATCCATGGGAACTTGTGGGGTACACAGGAACAAGCACACGGATTCAGAACAGCAGAAGCAGTAGAAACAGCAGGAAATAACGGACTGGAGCAGGAACGAACAGAGCGGAACAGAAAATCGCTGAAAATCACGGAAATTGACCCAGCGTCACAGCTCGGAACTTCATTATACATCATAGCAATGTCGGCCATGATTATTGGCCGGTGGAGTCGCCTGAGGCAGATGCCAATCATTTTCCACGCACCCGAGGTGCACCTCCCCCAACGCCTAGACGACCCTCCCGATGTGGCCAACCTGATCACACACCGTGCCGAATCCGTTACTGGAGCACAGCAAAGCATAGCAAAGCAAAGCGCAACGTCCGTGGCCGGAAAGACTGAGCTGGGGTCTGACATGTGGTGGAGGTGGTAGCCGTGTGCACTGTGTGCAGGACGCCTGTCCCCGCGAGCCAGATATCCATACCATGGGAAGAGGCGAAGGACCAGAATAGACGGGTGGCACCAGCTGACGTAAGCCCAGACGACGCCCCGGCTCTGAACCGGCATAGTAGAGCAGCTTAACACGACGCAGACAACGTACAACGTAATTGTGCAGAGATGGGGGCCAGATTGTTAGGGCACCAGGGCCGGGCTCAAATCACGTGAGCTTGTAGTGAAGGTTTTTCTTAAGCTTTCGGTATAGCTAAAGTTGCAGTGATTTGCACGGTGCATGAGCCGTGCGGTGGTGCTGGGATTTTCTACTGCCGATTTTAGTAATATGAATAAAGGTGCGTGCGCAAGGCATGTACAGTGCGTGGGGATGCACCTCTGGGCTAATTATTTTTTGTGGTTGCGGGCCCGGAACCTCTTCTGGAGCCTGCATGAGGGTGCAGCAGGCAATTGCGCTAGTGTCACAGAACTCAAACTCAGTTGGAATTTGGGGGTGCTGCAATAAAGATGCAAAACTATAAATAAGTCCTGGCTTTCCCTCCAGTTGGTTCTAGTTATCCGTTTCCTAGTACCTTTCTTCAATACAAACACCACTTACAATGGGACGTTTCGATTGGATTACTGATAGAACCCACACTGCCGGTCTTAGGGGCAGAAAATTAAGAGCTTATATCACAGTCACCGCAGTCACCGGTTTCTCCTTGTTCGGTTACGATCAAGGTTTGATGTCCGGTTTGATTACTGCTCCTCAGTTCAATGGTGAGTTTCCCGCAACTAAGAACAATTCCACTGTCCAGGGTGCTGTGACTTCCTGTTACGAGTTGGGATGTTTCTTCGGTGCTTTGTTCGCATTATTCAGAGGTGACCACATCGGTAGAAGACCCTTGATTATCTTTGGTTCCTTGATTATTATCCTCGGTACCATCATCTCCACCTCTCCTGTCAGACCACACTGGCCATTAGGTCAATTCGTGGTCGGTAGAGTCATCACCGGTATTGGTAACGGTTTGAACACTGCCACCATTCCTGTGTGGCAGTCTGAAATGTCCAGAGCTGAAAATAGAGGTAGATTGGTCAACATGGAGGGTGCTGTTGTTGCCGTCGGAACCCTTATTGCCTACTGGTTGGACTTCGGTTTGTCGTACGTCGACAGCTCTGTTTCCTGGAGATTACCAGTTGCCTGTCAGATCATTTTCGCAGCCTTCTTATTCATTGGTATCTTGAAGTTGCCTGAATCTCCAAGATGGTTGATTGCCCATGACAGAAAGCCTGAAGCCTTCTTGGTCTTATCTGCCTTGAAGGACTTGTCCCCAGAAGACGATGAAATCGTTGCTGAAGCCACTGTTATCCAAGATGCCGTCAACAGATTCTCTAGATCCCAAGTCAGTGTTAAGGATATCTTTTCCGGAGGTAAGACCCAACACTTCCAGAGAATTCTCATTGGTGCCTCTTCTCAGTTCTTCCAACAATTTACCGGTTGTAACGCCGCCATTTACTACTCCACTGTCTTGTTCGAAGAGACCATTGGTTTGGAGAGAAGATTGTCTTTGATTTTGGGAGGTGTCTTCGCCACCATCTACGCTCTCTCTACCATCCCATCCTTCTTCTTGATTGATACTTTGGGTAGAAGAAACTTGTTCTTGATCGGTGCTGCTGGTCAAGGTATTTCCTTCACCATCACTTTCGCATGTTTGATTGACAACACCAAGAACAACGCCAAGGGTGCTGCCGTCGGTATCTTCTTGTTTATTGTCTTCTTCGCCTTCACCATCTTGCCATTGCCATGGATCTACCCACCTGAAATTAACCCATTGAGAACCAGAACCGTTGCCTCTGCTATCTCCACCTGTACCAACTGGATCTGTAACTTCGCAGTCGTCATGTTCACACCAGTCTTCATTGGTAATGCCAGATGGGGAGCTTACTTGTTCTTCGCTGCTGTTAACTACGCCTTCATTCCTGTTATCTTCTTCTTCTACCCAGAAACCGCAGGAAGATCCTTGGAAGAGATCGATATCATTTTCGCAAAGGCCTACGTTGATGGAAGACAACCATGGAGAGTCGCTGCTACCATGCCTAAGTTGTCGATCAGGGAAATTGAAGAACAAGGTACTCAATTGGGTATCTACGACGAGGACTTTGAGAAGCAAAAGTTCGAGAACAACGAGAACACTTCTCTTAGTTCCAACAGTGGTAAGGAGTCTAACGACGGTCCATTGATTGGCGAGTCCGACGCCCACAGCACCACCAACTCCAAACCTACCGAGGTTTAATATTTTGATTCCATAGCAAGCTTGATGCCTGTGAACCTTCTGCACAGTAGAGTAATATAACTAATAAAGCTTTTAACAACTACTGTAGATAATGAGAAGCGGATGAAGCGTCTGAGTTTCTGAAACCACTGAATACTAATTACGAAGCTATGATCCGTGATACTCCTACCCTCTAATATTATCAACAGGCTAGTATTATTAACGGGCTAGTATTATCGACAGGCCTGTCTAACCTTTGATGTCCCTGGTATTTTTTATTATTCCATAACAGAAGTGATGCCTGCTCGCTGGGTGCCAAATTCAACCTGACTGACTCATCAACCCCAACGATTTACCTGTTGCTTGCTGCTCACTCTTTTTTACATTCGGACTCGATCTAGATGTTTGTGCTCTCTATGCGGGGAATGAAGCCAAGCTAATGCCGATAGCACTTCCATAAACAGCGGCTACATCAAGCAGCAATTGTCTTTTCTCCAACTGCTTGGCAATGTGATGACGTTTCATGATTTTTCAAAATGGACTTAACTTTTCTACCGAATTGATACCACAACACGGCGAAAAATATTTTTCTGGGGAGATGAATTACATGTATCTCATCTTGATCTCAGGGCCTAGTGGTAGCCTGAGTGAAGATGGTGCGAGGAAGAGATTCGTGATGAGCTGGCTCAGAGAAGTTGGGAGTTTTAGAGGTAGAAACGAGTTCGTGAGGAACGATTCAAAAGTTCGATTGAGAAATGTAGTTTTAATAGAAGTATAGCTAGAGCTTAAATTTAAAAGTCTTTAGGAAACGAGAGCAGCATAACCATGTAACGGTAAAAATATAGAATTGGAGAGCAAGTGGGGAGTAGGTGGAGTAGGTGGTAGGTGCCGAGGTGGAGCAGAAGAATAGCGAAATATAGCGATTTATCGCTTAGATATCGCTTAAGTATAACTTAATTTGAAGTAGCAACAAACCAAGATGGAACTTGCCGTAATTACATATAGTCATTCTGTTGAGATTTCTGTTGGTTTTTGGAGGATCTCTAAGATCCATCGCACTAGGCTTCATATTAATCATTACTTTCAACCAGTGCATTATTAATATCAACAGTTTAGCATATTGGACCTTAATAAACCATAGAAGACCATAGAAAAACATAGTAGAACATCGTAATGCACAACTTTTTCAGGTCAACACACCCTCGTCATCCTCGGCTTCTTCCGCTGCTTCGTCCTCCATTTTCCTCCACTTTACCTCATCTCGTAGTCCTCTCTATTGACCGGTCTTCCATGCACCCCGCTGCTCCTGCGGCTCGCAATTGTGACAGACGCGCAATGCACCGAATATACTTCAAAATAACCACTTTAAAGTTCTGCTGCTGGTGTATGACTTCAAGTATTTCCAAGCCTTTTGAGCAGAAACTCTCCATGCTGAATACCCAATAGTTCGTGGTGGATAGCCGAGCTGGTTGCAATTCTTGCACCTCTACTCGAACGAGCAACTCCGCCCGAACACAGCATTCTTTCTCCTCAAAAACTTGGTGTCAAGGTGCGTTACCCCGGATTGGCGTACGGGTGCAGTTGCCTCACTTCGGTGAAAACAAACAAACAGAAAATATCTGTGGGACGGTTCCGACGTTAAGTCTGTAATCGGACTTACCACTTCTTCTGCTGACAGAGGAAATTCGGTAGCTGTTGCGAAATCGACTGCTGTCTGTTTCTCCTCCCTCTGATCTTCTGGTGCCTTTGTCTGTTTTCCTATTCTCTTGATCTTTTCCTGTTGTTCTCGTGTTCTTTCTACTTTACGCTTCTCTTGTTCTCCTGTCTAGTTTCTGTTCCCCTTGTTCTCGTAGTGTGCCTTATTTCTTGCCTATATTCTCCTCTATTCTCCGCTCGTTTCTGTCAGTCATTTAATGATGCCTCCATACTTATGTGATTCGACGCCAATACCGGTATCTACGAATCGTACAATTGCATGGAGCGTGGAGGACCGAATTATACAAGCAGCCGGGCCTGGAACGATGGAGTAGTAAGGCGGAAGTGCACTTCGGTCTGGGTTATTTGTTATTCTACACGATAATATTGGTCTCTGGCTGAAGCTTTTGGGAAAGACGCACCTACCGATCCCGAGCAATAGACTATTGTTTCGGTTTTGTTTTTGGTGTTTGGACACTCACACAATGTGGTGGTGGAATTCGGCATTGTCTTCGCAGCAGCTCTAATTCCCAGTGGGGGCACCACTGCAGCTTCTGTGGTGTATTTTTGGTGGTATTGTGAGTGGTTCCGTGGAAAGTGCAACAGCCTTCACTTCCCGGGAAATCCACGAATCTCTGAAGGGCCCGGCCTATCAAAGTGTCCCATTACGTCGTTTTATCAAATCGTTTCGGAAGTTCAAAACTTTTCGAATCCTCGTATTGTGCCATATACTCCACTTTCAACCAGCCTTATCTCTTATCTCTTCTGGACTTATTCGCAATACAATATCCCACAATTAACCAAGTTGCAAAACAATCAGAATCTGCTAAGGCTTCTTAACGGCCATGAATCAGCCACTACACAAATAATATCCTGCACACCAAGAGATTTCTAACAGTCTGGTGGGGCAAATTCGTCTTCATATTGGACTCTTGGTGTGCACCTAAAATCTGGATCCGTCACATGATTTTCCACTACTACAGTGATTAGTCAACCCTATCAAGGAACCATCCATATCAGAAGACATAGCGTATTGCTAAAGACACCAACTACAGTGTATTTAACTCTTGTTAACAGGATCTGAATATTTAATGACCTTATTACATTTTTTCTGCCACGTTTTGTTAAGAACAGGCGAATATTAGTGTAGATTAAGTCAATAAGCCAGTAAACCCAACTTGAATTGTACCCCAGAAAATCATTCGTGCGTAGCTTTGATGATGAGATTTCATTCTTTTATTTTGATAATTATAATCGAATTCGATAAGATTGTGTCCTTACCTTTTGCTCCTGACTAAAAACTCTTCCAGATTCTCTTGTTTGAAGTCTGTAAATTCTCCATTCTCCACAAATAAAAATTCAATAAGTTGTACTACGAATTCTCTTCAGCGTTTCTTGTATATCTTTTAGCACACTTGCCTACGTCTGATTACGAAAATTATATTGTTGAAATAATATACCCAAATAAAGTTTGCTATGAAGGGTTGAGCTCTTCATATAGAGTCTTGAACTAAGAAGTGAAATGGAGGCTAGCTTTTTGCGTTCAAACAGACAATGGGAATTCTCCAGCCCATTGGGAAATCTCTTCCTTGACACTCTTCAACTTGTCGTCTTCCTCGTTCAACACCTTGTGCTTGAAGTCCTTCAACTTGTTGGCTTCCTTTGGCAAGTTGGCTTGGATCTCCTTGGCGTAGTTTACGGCAAAGTCAATGTATTCGACGATCTTTTTGAAGTCTTCTTCACCCAAACCTCTGGAGGTCATGGCTGGTGCACCGATTCTAACACCTCCTGGAACCAAAGCGGACTTGTCACCTGGAATGGAGTTCTTGTTCAAAGCAATGTTGATCTTCTCACAGACAGTCTCAACTCTGGCACCATCGATCTTCTTGTCCTTCAAAGAAACCAACACCATGTGGGAGTCGGTACCATCGGAGACCAACTTGTAACCCTTGCTGTTGAATTCTTGTTCCAAGATCTTTGCGTTCTTCAACACTTGTTCTTGGTATTGCTTGAATTCTGGGGTGGCAGCTTGCTTCAAGGCAGTGGCCAAAGCAGCAATGGTGTGGTTGTGTGGACCACCTTGGTGACCTGGGAAAACAGAGAAGTTGATTGGGTTTTCCAAGTCGTAAAGGATTTCATGACCGGTCTTTGGGTTAACGGATCTAACACCTCTTCTAAAGAAGATCATGGCTCCTCTTGGACCTCTCAAGGACTTGTGGGTGGTGGTGGTGACAATGTCAGCGAACTCGAATGGAGAAGGAATCACACCAGCGGCAATCAAACCAGAGATGTGAGCCATGTCAACAACCAAGTAAGCACCGACCTTGTCGGCAATTTGTCTCATTCTCTTGTAGTCGATCAAACGACAGTAGGCAGAGGTACCAGCGACCAAAACCTTTGGTCTGTACAAAATGGCGGTCTTCTCCAACATGTCGTAGTCAATCAAACCAGTTTCCAAGTCCACTCTGTAAGGCATGGTCTCGAAGTAGGTGGAGACGGCGGAGATCTTTCTGGAGTCGGTTTGGTAACCGTGGGACAAGTGACCACCGTGGGGCAAGTCCAAACCCATCAAACGCTCATGGGGCTTCATGATGGCTTGGTAGACTTGCAAATTGGCAGGAGAACCACTCAAGGTCTGGACATTGACACCCCAACGGTCTGGGGTCAAGTTGAAGGCCTTGAGGGCTCTGTCTTGACACAACAACTCGATACGGTCGATGTGCTCGTTACCACCGTAGTAACGAGCTCCTGGGTAACCCTCGGAGTACTTGTTACACATGGGGGTTCCCAAGGCGTCGAAAACGGCGGTGGTGGTGAAGTTTTCGGATGCAATCAACACGATGGAGTGCTTTTGTCTGTGGATCTCATCCTTGATGATTTGGTCGACTTCGGGGTCGGTTTCTTGAAGGTGACCTTCGACCAACTTCTTGTGGGCATCAGATAACGCGTAAGGCATGATGGATTGCAGGGGTTGCTAATTGGGAGCTTGGAGGGAAAGAGAATAAGATGGTGAACTAATCACGGGGAAGGAACGCCTTTATATAGAGACCAGTAATTTTCGGAGTCACTGCAGAAATTACTAGGCGGTGTTGGGGAATGGGGTGCGATAGGGCAGAGTCAACTCACGTGTTATAGCAGAAGAGCGAAGAGATGGAGAACAGAAGATGGAGCGATGGTTGGAGAGGTCCGAGGTTTGGGACGGGAAGGAAAGGGACGTTGGTGGTTAATGGGAACCACGTGATGGAAACGGAGCCTTGTATGTCCATTTGGAGTGGCAATTGCAGCATGAGTGTGTTGGTCTCTATGTTTGAGAGTAGTGAAAAATTACGTAGCGAAATACAGTGAGAATAGAAGTGAGACTCGTAAAGACACCTGTAGTGAGACTCGTGGTGAGATTGACGTTGTGGTGTTGTTTGTGTCAGATTTGACGGTGCGATAGTGGTCTAATAAAGATCTGGCTAATAGAATCGGAGTCTAGAAAGGTGAGAGCTTATTATGATAGAAGGTCGGAGAAGGTGAAAGAGGGACACGGAAACCTTGCAGGATGTTTATTCGTTTTGGAGAAGGGAGAGGAGTTCGTATAGTGTTTCCGAGTGTAGGAAAGAATACGTTTGGCGACCACTTAAAGGTCTTGGAAAGGGAGTATAAAATGGGTGAAAAATGTGAAAAATTCCATAATATCACAATAACGCGAATTTCACCATAGAAGATTCGGGCACCAAATTTAGACCCTAAAAGAGCACATCTGACCTTTTACTTCCACTACGTGATTAGAAATTAAGGATGATTTCTGAAAATGATACACATCTACAAATGAGGTGATATGAAAGAACCCCATAGCGCTCCAATTATATTCCTTTATTCATGGCTCTTTGTTGTTCCATGTCAAATTCTGACCCCATCTCAAGTGAAATATTTCAATATTGAAGTGAAATATTCCACGGAACCTTGTTTCAGCCTTGCTATAGCACCGAATCTCAATAAAGTAGCTCTTCTCTCGAACATAGGGTCCCAAGTGCCCCGTAGATCCGGAAATCACACCGGTTTCACCACTACTCATTTAACTGTAGTCGTGATCTTAAGTATCGTGCGATGTGAGATCTTCACATGCATTTGATGGGCCTCACCATAGGATACTGAGTCACAAAGTTTTCCCAACATAAACTCAAGAGGTCGGAACTCTTTGACAATAGGACCCACTATTGAGTACATTTTCTCAATCGTATAGGTCCTATGAATTCAAACTGTGGAAAAGATGACTTGATACTCTCGTGCATTGAGTAATTTGTCCATAGACTTCTGCTTGTAATTGAATTATATTCGTGAAAAGTTTACCAGGTACTTCTATAAGGAAAGAATTCCAAAATATTCGTCTTATTACCGGAAACTAGTAAATTCTCTTAAATTATAAATCTTGAAAGAAAATGATCTCAGTATATGGTGCTCTTTTTATTCAAGAGCTTCTGCTGTAGGTTTTTTGGGATCTTTTTCTAAGTTTTGCTACAGGGTTTAACATCGGATGGTTCCTTGAATTACACCTTCAACTATATGGTACGAACTTTTCATTGACCAATTTGTTGGAATTTTTCAGACCAACTACTGTCGTTCAGTTTTCGGAGACTTCTTGTCAGCAAATATATCTAAACGTTCCTTCTTTTTTCTACACATTTCATAATTCAACAAAGTATTAATAAATATATATACTGGAATAGTCCACCTTTCTATGGTTGAAAAGCAGCTCTACATTCAACTAAGACATAATGATCGTTCATTGCAAGGGTGGTCAATATAATGTGACTCTTAATCTGTGAGCAAAAGCCAATTTGGGCACAACCACACACAAACAACTCACACAGTTCAAAATAAACAAATTCAAGTCATAGTTCGAGTAATGTGTGCTGATCAAGAATAATGCGATAGGAACCAGCATTAAGAACTTCTTGGAGGGAGTGTATTGGTCACCATTGTCGATTTGCTCCCACATGGTGAGATTATCGTAGGCCCCCGAGTTGAACTCGAATGGAGTGCCTTTGACTTGGTGGAACATGATATACGAGCCTATGTTGTAGGTCAAGTTGGTGAGGGTCCAGTTCCAGTCGTTGTCCAACACGTTGATGAAGTTGAGGAACACTTTGATCAAGACAATCAACACAATGTGGATAATCCACGCTCCTTTGAAGTGGACCCAGTTGGCATTAAGGTTGGGGTTCAATGACTGGTCGATTCTTGTTTCCAAATTGTCTGGTTCCAAGTGCTGGATGATGGACGACGACCGTCTTTGTCTGGTGTGCACGGCGTGATGGGAGAGACTAGGTGTCAACACAGGACGCACACCTTGTCCGTCTATACCGCCGGTCAAGCTGTTTATGCTGTTGGAGTGTTGGTGTCTGTTGGGGATGTTGGGACTGAGGGTAGCCATGATGCAAGGATTCAGGTTCTGAAGAGAACGGATGACAGGGAAACCTCTGGGAAGTTGGGACTCAAGCAACCTAGAAAAGTCGACGAAGAACGGGAGGAAGGGGACGTAACGAAGTGGGAGGGAAACGGACGCACTGGACTGGATCTAGAGGCCCCGGGTTGCCGATGCTAGGTGGTGTGGCGTGAGGAGTTCAATGAAGCAAGCACCGAGAATAGTAAGGGTGTTCTCGTTTAAAACCGTCAGTTATTTATATGACAAACGAGTGCGACACAAACAACAGCCAACCGAGTTTGAGGGTTGAAAAATCGAGGGAGAGCAAAACGGGAGGCAACTATTTGAAACGCCGGAGCAACACCTCCGGGCCCACTGCAGGGAAGTTTGTAGCTAGTCACGGAAACTGGAGGCCAGCGAGTTGGCCCGAGATGACTCAAGGGGAGGCAAATTGGCTAGGTGGCAATAAGTGGTGACCACATGATGGAGGTGGCACAGAACGAGTGCGACAATGTCGCAGGGCTGGTCGAGCTTTGCTCCCGTAGCAGCCGCGATGAGGGCGATTGGGAGTGGAGGCGATACGAAGAGGCGACCACGAAGGGCGCGCGAAGGAGGAGATCTGCACGGGGTCACGGCGGCCCCTGAAGCACGGCTGCAACCAATCAGATCTGCAGTGTCGTGACCTGATCTTCCAGATACTGGTCACGTGCGCAGCACCCAGCTGCATCTCCATGGTCTGGTCACGTGACACACCGGTGGTATGGGACTAGTTATCCTCCGCCGGGTCTGCCACGAAGATCCCGCCCGAGTGCCAGCCGCTGGCGGTAACAGAGACCCATTTTCCGTTTCCAGGAGGGTCGATCACCGGGAAC